>CM055279.1:57853796-57987359 GCA_029237695.1 Conchocele bisecta | reverse complement strand
TTGATTGTCGATGTTAATTTTGGGGCAATCTTACGACTGATGATCTGACCTAATTTTATGTGAGAAAGATGGTACAGTTTGCTAAATAGTTTGCATGCGTTGAGAAAGCAAGAACCGACGATTGTTCTGTGAACATTTTATGCCCGTAGCTGCTATTTTAAGAAAAATATCATAAAACAACTGCCATTTTTGTCCGATAATCTAGAGAATCCCTGTAGACTTATGTAAAATGTAGGTCAATTATTGATGCGTCTTGGCTGTCGCCGTATTGTCCTCTCAACTTTAGCAAATTTGTAGAAATGTACGTCTGTAGCATTCACAAATCGTCGAGTACACAATGAGTATCTGTACTTCCGTATTTAGAGCTTATCAACAATGAAGGCAGCAATCATTTCACGATGGCTTGGACCAGTACGTGTAGAATGAATAGTCATACTTCCGCTCTCGCCGATTACCGCTACGCATATTGTAGCTACAGTACGTGTAATGGCAATATGACCAATCATTGTAGTATTACGCGTTTGGCAGGTAAACTAAAATAAAGCCAGTAACAAATATATAATGACAACACTCACTTCCTTATATTATACATGTATGTTATTAGTTGATTGAATTGTGGATATAGCAAACGTATATACCTTTTAAAAGATTTTATTTTCCGAATTACTTTTTATAGCGTAACTATAATTAACCATAATTAACACGAAATATAGTATGACGTCACAATGAAAATACAATCGCATTTAACAACAAATAGCTGACTTTTTAAACGTAAATTTGTTATTGGTTGGTATATTACATTAAAAAAAAGTGTCCTGTGTCCAATAAATTGGACACATGACACTATGGCGTTTAGTAAAAAGGTTCAAATAATGACTATGTGTACCACACGTTCTAAATGAGGCTCCATACGGGATAATCTATTTAAACTAAATTTCATTGGGAAGCTATTTTTTTGCAAATTACATGCGTATTATTATTTTAATATAACCTATCAATGTTTACAGGAGTTAGCATGTTTCAATATTGAACTAACGTATAGCTTGTTGGTATTGACACACTTTCATTTTACGAAGTTTCCCGCAGCGAACCCCATTCGGCCCATCGACCGATTGTAATTATAGAACGCCTGTAACTATTCACGAGAATATAGGCGTTCTATGAAAATCTTCTTGTCTGAAACCACTGGACAGATTTCATTATAATTTCACCTTGGCTGACCCTCTACCAATATTGTTTAGGTCAGATAATTACGTCAAAAGCATGGCTGCTGTGGGCAGGGCTTATTTTCACTATATGCCACTCTTGACATATGTCTTCAGGACAGTATATCATATTTGTGTCCATATACTCATGGGAGCAATATAGGCCTATCAGGGCCCTCTTGGTTTGACATCTTAGTCTCCAGAGAGGTTTTGTTCAAGTTTCTGTGTTCAGTTATATTAAACAATGTAACTAAGACTTGTCCTGCTTGTTGTTTTTTTTTAAGCACTCTGATCACAGGGTAGAACGGATGTACAAACGTAGTTTACTATAGTTTCATTGAAAACTATAAAAATATCACTTGATTAGAATATTTTCATATTGAACAAAAATACAAGTACATATATATAACACCTTTAATAAAACCTCCATAGTACACTACAATTTGTTGGGTGGTTGGTCGGGAGTATGTGACGGGTAATTCAACGATCGGGGTTCATCCTTACCGGAATGCCGACTTACATGGTTTGGCCCTCCTGTACATTTTGGCTTCCGATACTTGAGAGCTAAATCATTTTATTCCCCTAAGAAAGTAATACGATTAGAGCTAGTCCTATTACTTTTGTGGTTGGAGCTAAGTGACTCTGATGTGGCATGGGCCTGGCACCAGGTCAGGATATTCTAATTTCAGGGCTGAATATATAGTTTCTGTAAATATTGAGCTCTGATGTTGGGAATTTTCCTCATTATGGACACGTTGAATATGGACCCGTTGGCCCGGCCTTAAATGACCTTAGCTGTTGATAGGCCGTTTAAACACCAACAATCAATAATCAATCTGCCAAGTGTAATGGATTACTGTCAATTTTTGTCACATCTGTATTACATGTAGCAGAAGTGGGACATAGGTACAGCGTTTCCACGTTAAGTTTTTGCATTTAGCTCATTTTCTGAAAAACTGTATATCCAGTCGTCTTGAATCTTGGAATAACCCATCTCAAACAGAGGGAGTCTGAGTGACTGACCTAGTTTTATCTTTTGTTGGAATGCTTTCATACATTTTTAAAATGATTACATGGATAATCATCATCCCCAAAAGTTTTGTCAAAATCTGTTTCGATATCAGTGCAAGCTATATCTTGATCTTTGCCCTCAGGCTCAATAATAGAAATAATAATAATAATAACAAAGACAGGCAGTCAATATGCCCCCGCGCTTTATACCACTACAAACGTTATTTAAAAAATAGGTTATAGTGACCTAATTAGCATATGCAACAGTGATTGATAGTGTTATTCAGCACCAGCGTGGTCGGTGGATGGTTGGGAGCATGCGAAGGATAATTTACCGATCGGCGTTCATGGTTTGGCCCTCATGTACATTTTGGCTCCTGATACTTGAGAGCCAAATCTTGTTATACCCCATTAAGAAAGTAATAAGATTAGAGCTAGTCCTATTACTTTTGCGGTTGGAGCTAAGTGACTCTGGTGTGGCATGGACCTGACACCAGGTCAGGATATTCTAATTTCAACTTGTTGGCCCGGCCTTAAAATACCTTAGCTGTTGATAGGCCGTTAAACACCAATATTCAACCAATCAGCACCAGCGTGATTAACATCAGTCAAATAACTTTCTAGTCTTAAAGGACAAGTAAACACCAACAATTTTTGTCTTAGTATTTTAGGTACCAAAATAAATAATGTCAATGCAAACCAAATGTCAAAAACCGCATAAAAAAGAACAAATAATTAAAATGTTACAAAGATTTGAAATATTTAATTAGCTGAAATATGCATGTCCATTATAATGAACAACAATTGTTCAAATGTATTTATAATAATTTGAATGTTTATGTCCTGCATCATTTTATTCTATGAAATTATTTATGTATACTAAAACAAAATATTCTAAGCAAAATAACATTTTTATTCACAGTAAAATGTGTTTTAAAAGCATTACTTGTAATTGCATTGGTGGAAAATTTGCATAATTTATGCAGAAATATAAATCTCCAAAACTTTTGAATGAGTTGGAATGTTTATGCATAGGGTTTTTGACATTTAGTTTGTATTAGCATTCTCTATCTTTATAATCAAAAATAATTTTGGGGTTTACTTGACCTTTAAGCCAAAATATCTGGATCATGAAAAGTAGATGACAGTGAGTAACCAAACAAAAAATCATCACAGTGACCTAATTATAGGTCAAAGTGATTTTGATAGCATATATAGGCCAGCGGCTGTTAAAATGGTCCATATGACAGTTCTAACCAATGCAGATCATGATCATCATGGAATTTGATTCTAATATGTTTACTAGAAACAGCAAGTACAGTTTTGTGACTGAACAGAGAACATTGTAGTCACTGATCGGACTGCATGGATTGCAGGCTGATCTGGGGGGGGAAACACTTGTCTCATATGTTGTAAGGTCCTGTTTGCCAGCTGGGCCATATACACTTAGACTACCATATGTTAATCTGTATCAGTAATATGATTTATTGAAGTTGGTCAAATAGCTTATATTTTATTGGTTGAAATCACTGGAGCATGGAAAGTAGTGTTACCTCATTTATAGAAATAGCTAGAGTTGGTGTTATTCTGTATTCAGTCCTCACTGCTTGGGCTATCATATATTGATGTTTATAACTCAAATGGTCAATGAGGTCAATCACAGATGGCCATATAAGCCGAAATCACAGTGACCTAATTAGCATGTACACACATTGGTAGTTTTATTCCGCACCAGCGTGCAATGTTTTATTAAAATCCGTCAAATAACATTGTAGTTATACGCCAACATACATGGATCATAATAGGTCACACTGACAGACTATGTTAGTGATGTAATTATAGGTCAAAGTGACTATGTTACATATAAACTCATAGCTTCTGATAATCTGTATGAGTTTTATTGAAGTCAGTCAAAGTGTCTATGTGTGTGATATAGGCTGTACTCACTGGAGAAGGTCACAGTGACCTAATTGTTGTCGCGCGCCCTTGCGGACTCCGTGATATAGTCGCCCGTTTGGCGTGTGTGCATGCAACCGACTAATCCAAAAGTTTACTGTTCAGCCCTCGTAGGGCGTGTCATGGCATCGGTATTTTGGTTGAAAATGCAATAAATTGATCTGTTTGAAGAGAAAGTTGAGTAGCATGTTTAAAGGTCAACTTCCAGTATATTGCCTCCATTCTGTTTATTATAGTAGATTGTAGTGTGGTGTGGTGTATTTTGCCTATTATTATGAATAAAACGTCCCCTCCCTATGATTCAATACCCATTTTTTTTCAAATTTTGCCCTAATAATATTGGAACATTTAAATTGAGATATTTAAAAAATAACTAATCATCTTGTCAAAAATGTGATTCACAGATCCCATTTTTATGACATTGTTGTTTTATTTGAGACAATTTGCATAAAATATATTGAACTAGAAAAATTATGTCTGTAAGCGATGCCCCCATTTTAGTGATTGTAGCTGTTTCAAACAAGGTGTTGCTGAGAAAAGGTTAAGTTGAAATAAAGGTCAAGGAGTAGGACATTGCTGAAGTTTGGTGGACCTGGGATTAGGAAATACAGAGATATAGACGAAGCAAACAAGGTGTAGCTGTGTCAACAAGGTGTAGCTGGGTAAGGGTTAAGTTACAATCAAGGTCACTCAAAGAAATGGGGAGGGTGGTGTGGGGTGGGAAGGTATCAATGTGGATAGGGTAGTGCTGAATTTTGGTGGACCTAAGATAAGGAAATGCAAAGATATAGACGAAGCAAACAATGTGTAGCTGGAAAGTGTGATGGACAGAGAGACGGACGGTCCACTGGTTTGGAGATGGGGAAAAGTGTTCAAGGGGCCATATTAACGGGTCATTTATCCAAATATAGGGCCCAGTACATGTGGGTGAGCAACTAGAATGGCCCCTTAACACCTACCCATGTATCCATACCACTTGTCCAAAAATGATGGCAGGAAATGGTAAAGAGCCAGTTTTTGGCATGTGATAATCACTACCACTGAGGCCCGCTGATTCCATTTTGGCAATAAACAGGGGGCCTTAGCCCCTTATAGTCTAAGAAAAATAAAGGTTCACCCACCACTAATTGCTTCAGCATGGTCTGGTGAGTGTGTAAACCCGAAAGCACGTTGGGGAAAGCACTGAATTTGCATAAAAATAAGATGGCCGCCAAAAACACCCTAAGTAATTCTTAAACACACAACATTATGAAAACTGGTCATAATATACTATATAAATGTATTAAATACATATAGGAATATGTATATCAGGATTTAAAAAATCATTATAGAAAGTAATTATGACGTCACTGTGACGTTATCATGATGGCATTGTGACGTCATTGTGAGAAAATCATTGAAAATGTCTGTATTTGTCATGTTATT
Organism: Conchocele bisecta; assembly: GCA_029237695.1. Taxonomy (NCBI): domain Eukaryota; kingdom Metazoa; phylum Mollusca; class Bivalvia; order Lucinida; family Thyasiridae; genus Conchocele; species Conchocele bisecta. The sequence continues at coordinate 57,981,762 of CM055279.1, read as the reverse complement.
CGGACTAAATGTTCAGCGTAACCTTCATGGAATTGAATGCATCACATTAGTGACCAATTAATTATGATTGTATTGTAGATAGTAGCATATGCCATGTGTATTCATATACTGCACACACACCAATCAGTTATACATATCTCTCATGTATTTATATAGAACAATTTCAGATCAATTGATCTGGATTACGTTAAACATGGCATCCGACCTGTCATGTGTATCAATGCACATATGACATCACAATTTGTATCATGGTCCTGTGTGTAAAGTGGTAATGAAGATACATGACGATACTAGGACCGCTGGGATGTTTCTATTTTCACCAATATCGGTACATAAATGTCATATATATCATACTGAACGCAACACAATAGGAACTCTAAAATAGTTATGTACCTACATGTATATGGGTGAAAATTGAAACAACCCAGCAGTCCCAGTATCATCATATATCTGCAATTAAACCATTTTACACAGGGCCATGATGATAAAAACACGTTTTTTGTTTTTACATTATTTTATATTAGTGTTTAGTGATGGGTTGATAATACAGATTGTATTCAATTTATCAATCTTCTGAGTGGTATCCTGATTCAGAACAATTTTGAAGTATTTCATGACGAAGCCGAAGCGGATGTTCTAATAGTGACAAAGGCAATTGAAACCGCAGCATTTGAACCAACGGTAGTCATCGGTATTGATTCGGACTTAACGATTCTGTTACTCAGTAATCACAAAGTGAACGGACTTGAATACAATCTTTATTATCAACCATCACTAAAGACGGTACGAAAAAGTCTCCTCGACTATCGCAAATAAACAAGTGTCGAAGTATACTAGGGAGTGAAATGGGTAACAATCTAGAGTTTGCACATGCAATGCTTGGTTGTGACACTACATCCAGCCTACATGGAGTGGGAAAGGCGAGCATATTGAAATTGATGATCTGCTTCCGAAATGCTTCAAGCATTTTCAATGATCCAGAAGCACCTGTGCCAAGCATCATCGAGGCTGGTGAATGCACTATTCTAAAGCCCGTATCTCTAGCCTCTCAGGTTAGGGATACGTGACTGTATCTCTAGCCAACCCCTACATGACAGGCTAGGGATACGTGGATCCATATTATGTATATAATAAGTATATATTGGCAGCAAACAGAAAACTACGAATACTTTTAATTTACTACAGTATATACCAGAGAAAATCAGAGAAAATGTTTAATTCTTTGATAAACTCAATTAGAACGTCATACACGGAGTTACAATTTGGTCGCCATCTTGGCTTCGTTTTGAATCTTCATGTAAACATAGGCCGTGAAACCCCGTGATCAAAGAGGTAATAATCTAAAGTTACATTGTTTGGTCACACTTTGCCATGTTATCCTATTGTTAGGCATTCACCATTGATCACGTTGATCAATTACACTATTTTAAATTGTGTTACCGAAACATATAAAGCATTCACACTATATTATCAATTTACCGAACTGGTCATTTACAGAAACATCCGTAGATCCATACCACAACCGCTTATCAGCTGTCAAATAGCTACCTAACTCATTTAGTTTCTTGTTATATCAGTAATATAACCAATATAAATTAAATCCAGCCAACGTCTATTTTTGTAATGTGCTTTGTGAGTGTTTTTGATAACTTGTATTCGCTGTCGTAACAGATACGGCGTTTGCCGATCATTTTAATTACACTGTAGTGTGATAGGATACCGTATCAGACATAAACAACAACAGCAGCAATGGCGTTCTAATTGAGTTTATCAATGAATTAAACACTTTCTCGGGTAGATACTTCAGTAAATTAAATAGTATTCTTAATTAATTTTCTGTTTGCTGGACACAACTTTGTTACCATACATACGTATTATATACATAATATGGACTCTCGTATCCCTAGCCTGTCCTGTAGGGGTTGGCTAGAGATACGGTCACGTATCCCTAGCCTGAGAGGCTAGAGATACGGGCCCGTATCTCTAGCCACTGCCTTCGTGAATATTGGTCAAGAAATGTGGAATATTGTGTTCAGAAACTATTTGCAACGGACAGGGCCGGTGCGATCAAGTGAATCCTACTATGCATGAAGACAGGTTGATTTTCTATAAAACAACATCCTGGTTGCTCAAGATTATGTATATAGCTCAGCTTAACTGACATTTTTTCTAGAGAAACAATTTTTTTGTCAAAACATATCCAGGGGCTGGCTGTACATAATAGAGAGAAATGTATTGCATTTTCGACGCTTATTTACTCAGAATCAATTTTTTTTAATAATGCGGGTGCATTGTACTTGACTAACGAAGAAACCTGTTATGCATTGCAACTCAAGTTGTTGGTCAACAATCGAAAGTTAATTTTCTTTTGTTTGTACTGGTTCAGAAGCAACCATTCTAACAAACAAGCACCCCTCAGTATATACATGTACAAATATGTGCTGTTATCTAACTAAAACACTTTAAAGTAACTCTTTCGTGGCGACATACATTTGCATAGCGTCTTCTAAATTTTCTGCCTTCTCAAAACATTCTGGAGGAACATTACTTATCGTTGAAATTTGATTAAAGAAATCTTGTGAACAGCCACATAAAGAGTCAGTTTCGCTAAGTTGTCTAGAGAGTTGTAACAACTCGGCTTCGTTGCAAGGAAGTGACATTGAGCAGTCTCGAGCAGCAAACAAACTCTGGTGGTGATACATTACATCCGGTATTTCCTCTGTCGTCAGTTCAACATCTCTCTGTGCCCTTATCCTGTGTGTGTTCCAGTACATTTTCACAATGTCAAGTTGATTCTGCAATATATGTGTAAACCACAGTCTGATATTTTCAATATCATCTGCATCTGCCGGATTAAACAAACCAATTTGCTCGATATCCCGAAAAATGTTTCTCCATTTAGTTGTAAAATTCCACTTCAAAAAGCTCCAAAACGCTTCTATGCGCTGGTTACCTGTCGAACGACCTACAATAAAACAGCTTTCACCAGCTCTGTCATCAGGATGATCGCTGCGTAATACCTGTTGAATTTCGCCGACCAACACATTCTCGGTGCCTCCATCACATCTTATCAGTTTTGGAAGGCTGCCGTGTTCCATCAACATGTTAAAATACAATCGGGATACTGAATACGGACTATTATTGGACCGTACAACTTTCAACCACAACAGTTTGCGTGAAAACCCATCGATTGCTCCATGAATGGGAAATCCGAAGGGTTTTAATTTATCGTAACCATCAATGTGAACAATGCAGTTTTTATATACCAGCGTCTACGCAATCGATGTCCTTGTCTAAGTGTGACAGGGGAGAAATTCCACAGAGAGACTGGATTCCGATTGCATTACGTTTATTCCAAAATCCACACTGACAGGCAGTTGGCCCTAAATAAGGGCCAAGGGAGACAACCAGCTTATGTTGACGATCTGGCACCTGGTACTCGATTAGGGTTCGCAACGAATTAAACCACCAAACACTTCGAAAATATCGATGTTGTGAATTGAGGTTTTCAGCCGGCGAACTTCCAACAGCACGTTTTCTGAATTTCTCGATGTGTAATCGCAACCTACCCATATTCTCGGCAAAATATGCTCATCCGGTCATTTGATTGGTTGAAAACTATGGACATGCAGTAAATATCAGTACTGTTATTGGAGTTGTAAAATACGAGGATTAAAGTTATGAACTAATGAATTAGTATAATTAAAGAAAGTAGATTGACCTGTATTTTGAATTAACAGAGTGACTTTAGACACATTTTTGTATGAATTCACTATGTGTAACCGCAACATGAAAAGCGACCACTGTAAGATGGGATACAAAAATACACTAAAATAATGTGTTCATTTTGCCATGCTACATAAGCATCACACCTTCAGGATCCAACATTTTTACAAGACGTCGAACTGTGTTTTGAGTCGCCCGCAATCCCAAGCTCACATTCCAAAGTCGCCATAATGTCCTGTATCCAACGTCTATGAAACCTGCTTCATGCAGTTTTTGTATTCCTTCTAGAATTAGAAATGCTGAGGATTCTATGTTGTTTCTACGTAGACCGAGTTTAAAAATGATACGTCTCAGACGAGTCTTGGTTTTATCTCTCTTGTGTCTCAGAATCAGAAACGCACGGATTTCCGCCTGTGTGTACATGCACCGGTGATAGTACTTGATAAGGTCTTCAGCACTGGCATCCTGTCCAGGAAAACGGGACTGAAAACAATATCATACACAATTAATTGATACAATATATAAATTTGGACCGCGTCAAAACAAAATAACTTAAGACTTTCGATCCCAGTGAACACATGCAGCTGTAACGACATCGGTTTTTGGTTGGATTGGCGCCGTTACAACGTGATATATTTACTCACTTAAATGCTGTTTTATTTTTTATGAGATGATGAACACGCATGCAGGACTGACGGTTGGAAATACAATCGAATATAGTACACAGGTGTTGATGTTAAAGAACCTAAACAGCTAAATGGCTATTAATTAATTCAATAGGGCTGAACTATTCTAGAAATTGTTATTATACATTGGATTAGCATCTGAACAGGAAAAGGAAGTCCCGAGCGCGGGTGTCTTGAAAATCAGTCGATAGATTTCCAAAATGCAACTCAACCTCTAGTTCCAAGGTGTCACAATTATGTGTTACCCCACATATTTGAAAACAAAACATACAATTTATAGCTATATTTGCAAATAACACAGGTAATAATGAAAATCCCACTATTGTCGTCTATGGAAAACCATTTGCTACCATTAGCCCTGCACATGACAAATTCGATGAAACGCGCTATACTAGCCATGCGTGTTCAACATCATTATGGACATCACAAAAACAACAATCAATTCTTATACATGGTATTTATATGTTAGTATCATTTAAAACATGTCATAATGCTTTCACTGCATATGCGTCTGCTAAATTGTGGTATTTGTCATCAGTACACACAATGACCTATACACCTATGTGTGTATTATTATAGGTCCTTGGTACACATGGTGCGCATGGGCATCGTAACAGCAGCTGCTTAAATGTTATTGGCTACGATCATGGTAACGCTACGAATGACGTCACGTGCAGGCATCCATGCGTATTCATTACCAAATGAAAGCAGAGCGCACATGTATATGCCTTATATACGTAAAATAGTAGTGGAATGTAAATGGGCCTATATAAAGTATGTGTGCGCTTCGCGTTTCATTGTCCCATGACTACGTATGGACACCTGAGTGAACGTGACGTTATTGGCGTCATTAATGGTCGTAGCCAATTAAAAATTGAATGAAGATTTATTTCTGATGTTCATGAGGTGATAAATACGTCACATGACAAATTCGATGAAGCGCGCAAGCGTTTTGTTACGAATTTGTCATGTCGCCATGCGTATTGAACATCCTCGTGGATATCAGAAAGACATCATTCAATTATATATATCAGGTAACTACATATATATTGACCTGAATACATGCCAACAGATAACAAAGGGTTGTATCAGGCAATGAATCCAATACGCGTTTCTATATAATCAACCCGGATCAAACACTACATTCGTTGAAATTTGATTGGCGGCAGACGTCACAGAATGATGTCAACGTAAAATAATTCCATGTGCTAGCCTTACATTATATAATGTGTTTATTGCAAATGTGCCTGCTAAATCACCGTATTTGTGATCAGTACACATATGGCACGCATGGGGCCCGCAACAGTCACTGCATAAGTGTTATTGGCTACGATTATAATGTCACAAATGACGTCAATAACGCCACGTTCAGGCATCCACACGTTTGAATTCATGGAACAATGAAACGCAGAGAGCAAATAGTTCTTATAGATAAAATTATAATGGAATGTGAATGGAATGTGAATATTAAAAACCAAGCAACGGCTATTCATAGCACAATGCGCGCCATATGTATACTGATCACAAACGGGGTGATTTCGTTGGCGCATATAGTCCGGGCGTCAACCAGGTATTTTTGGATGACCGTGCTTTAGGGTCCGCACAAAGTTTTATTGCATTTTCGTGATTACCAACCAATACTATTTAATATTCCGTCGGGTGCCACTCTGGCACCCTTGGGCATTTTGAATAATATGCGTAAATCCAAGATTACCGCATTTTTCATATATTTGCTCCTAAGTGCTATTTTTCTGAGCTATTAGTCGCTAGTCAGGTTTTTGGGCCCGTGAACTAGTTTGAAAAAGTGTTCGAGTTAAATTACCATTGTATAATTTATATAAATTCAAGATGGCCGCCAAAATCAATATTTTCAACAAAAACCAATGTATTCCTATCTAAGAGCTGCGGAATCATATATATCATGTAACATAAACAATATGTGAGAGAAAACATTGAGTCTGTACTTATATCGTGTATGGCAACACATATATTGTAAATCGTGTTTTCAAATTAGTAGATACTGGTTAATCTAACAACTGAAATCTGTTTCGGCATATCTAGCATACATCAAAAGGAAACATATTGTCTACTTATACCTTGTATATCAACATACACATTGTGAACTATGATATTCTGCAGATGACATATGGCGGCCATCTTGGATTTCAATTTCAGGCTAAGTGCAAAATTAACTCACAGCCCTCGCAGCATATGTAACGTACATTACACAATTAACAAATAACAAGCACATATTTTGTACTTATATCTTGTATATTGGTATATATATTGTGAAATATGTTGTGTGGGTTTTTTTTACAAGCTAATGAATGGCTGCCATCTTGGATTTGAAGGTCCAAACTAAAAACAGCAATTTCAAATCAGTTTGCTGGACAAACAATAGTTGGGAAAGACACCTCATTTTTATTCATAGCTTATTTGCTTACATATACATTGCATTTTAATTTTTTAAAAATGGCGGCCATTTTGGATTTTGGGCTCTTGTGGAGTTAGCCCCCATTTCCCAGTGGGTCATAGGAGCTCATTTTCATCTAAAATGGTCCCGGTAGCGGAATTGTCAATCAAAAGATAGGAACAAAATAGTCACGGAACCTCAGAAAATGACTACTATAAACCGTAATTGTCCGTAAATATAGAAAATACAGCGCCTTTGGAAATTTGGCGGCCATGTTGGATTTATGCAACAAAGGCAATATACATATTTAACTCATACACCTTATCAAACGCTGTTATGTGCCAGACAACTTGAATATATTATACCGGCGACGAAGTAGCCTGCTTTATGCTACGCGTATATGAAAACTTACCATTCCGTGAAACTAGGTTGAACATATGATTGAAAGTGTAAAATTTGTACCGTAAACCAATCTCGAGCTGGGTGTTAGGTGGTATTTTATTAATACGGGCGACGAATAATTTCGCCCGAAGTGCCAAATGCTTCTAAAACAAAATGTATATAACGTCGGCAAGTATACTGAATATAGCTTACGAAGTTACTGCATTTCAAAATATTTGCGTTGTCGATGTACCTAGACTCGCTTACGAGAGTCCCCAAGGATATACGAATCACTCGGAAACCCTCGCACCATTTCGTAAATCGAAAATAAATAATAATTTGGTCTCACGGGACAGTGGGCGGCTAGCTTTAAAAAGGGGGTGGGCAATTTTCTATATACTTCACTACCGACCCTGTAAGCTACACCAGTGTGTCTAGAAAAATAGGTTTATGAATATTTCTTGACTTTGGGAGGCTTGTCTATGTGTATTTTTAGAGTATTTCATAATTCTACGAAACTGAATGTTAGCTCCGGTTGGTTTTGACATCTTGGAAAATGGTGCATGCTATTCTGTCTCGCCGATACGGTTTCGCGTCAGAATTTAAGGTATTTTTCGGGCATTTGTAGCGAAAATTTGAGGTGGTTATGACCCCGCTTTGGAATCATTTTCAGGAAATGGTACTGCTGAAGTGAAGCTGTATGCAAAAAGGACAAAACTAATACGAAAAATAGTCATACTGACTGGAAGGACACACCTGGAGAATTGCTATAGCCGCCACGCTGCACTTAACTTCGCTGATGTGAGTTTAAAAATACAAGACATAGTCAAGCGATCCGGAATAATTGGGGAACTCGACTACCAGAACAAAGTAAGCATTGCAAATGTGCGTCTAGTGCACCTGTTGTTGTAGTCCAGGATACAAACACATCTGAAACAGCACTGGGTTAATCAAAAGTAAATGTAAACACAATTCATACCAAAAATGGGCAAAATGTGTATAACTTTCGAAGTTGTCTAATGGGCATTAGAGAACTCTCGAAGTTGTCTAATGGGTAAAACGTGTATAACTCTCTCGTGCTCAATGACGACTGAGATTGCGAAAATTGGGAATAATATCACTGAAGCCTTGTTATTTTTTCTTAAAATGATCGTAAATGTACTAATACAGTTTCTATAATGCTTTGTTTTTGCCAGTATACTGGTATACCCTAAATACTGAGGCTTGTCACCAATGGATCATATTTTTATTCATACGTACATGTACATACAATCAAATACAATCGATGTTCCCGGTATTTAGCCGGTACCCATTTACAGCTGGGTGGACTGAAGCAGTGTGGATAAACATTGACTCAAGGACACAACGCACGCCTCCGGTGAGGCTCGAACATACGACCGTAAGATCAGCAGTCCGACGCCTCAGACCGCTCGACCACGTGCTCCACTATGCCTAGGCTATTAATGTACTATATATGAAAAAGAAATATATAAATTGTATCACTGGTTCAAATAAGAGAAGTGCGACAATGACACCATTTAATTATAATAGAGAAGTTGTGTTAGTTGCGGGAAGTAGCTTTGCAATACTACAATATACTACGGTACCGTTTATAGCATACTAACATCATGGTAAAGCTATCAATTAGTAAATTCAGTTTCATATACTAACGTCGCCCGTCATAGGTAGTGCCTATTTCATATTATTAAAACACTCACGAGTATCGATGGAGGTCAAGGATAGGAATATTTAGATTTTTAGAAAATATTGATTTTTGGCGGCCATCTTGAATTTATATAAATTATACAATAGTAAATTAACTCGAACACTTTTTCAAACTAGTCCATGGGTCCATAAACCTGACTAGCGACTTGTAGCTCAGAAAAATAATAGCACGTAGGAGCAAATATATGAAAGATACGAAAATTTGGCGGCCGTCTTGGATTTACGCAAATTATTCAAAATAACCAAGGGTTCCAGAGTGGCACCCGATGGACTATTACATAGTAATAGTTGGTAATCATGAAAATGCAATAAAACTTCGTGCGGACCTTAATGCACGCTTTTCTGACAGACGCCCGGACTAATATACAGTAAATGCATTAAAACGGACGTTCTGACCAGAGCAACCACGCGGGGTGTTTATTGGGACATATGGGATCAATTCAGCGTGTAGGATATATTTCTACATGAGAGTGCATCCACACATGCGTTATCGACCCCCACAATGTGAATGTGGACAAATGACACGGCGACATTGGCAGCTCTCTTAAAGGCAGCTAGACGGACGTTTGGTGATGTCAATTTAAGAGCAAAATATCGCGCTATTCACAAGGCAGCGCATATGACAAAACCGCTATGGTCAGTCCACGAAAGGCGAATGAATCAGAAGCTCGCTTATATCATATATGTTTGATTAAAATATAGGTTATATAATGTTTAAAATATAGGAACGTATATATAGTGTTTTTTCATTTTTACAAACATAGATTCTTGAGATATTCGATAATATATAAAACATCTATAATATTGACCACCAAACAAGCATGTTATATTTTCCATACGGGGAACGCTGAATATTACAAAGTTTTACTTATAATCCCTATATACAAATACAGGCACACACTGTGATATAGTCATCGATAACATGTAAGTGTAAAAGAACTAAACAATTATCTTATATATAAATGGAGTGACTTCATAGAAAAGAACAAAACAAAATTCAAAGTATGCATAAATGCACCAAAACATGTGACATAACTCTTACTCTGACAATATATTCGCTGTAAAACTCGCAGATGGATAACAACTATAAACGTAAGTATTAACAAAAAACAGAAATATATAATGCGTATCACATAGCGTCGTCTTTTTTTTTACTTTACGAGAACAAACTATATTCAAATTAAGTATAAATGCATCAACACATGTGACATAACATTTTCTCTGACATATATTGGTTGTAAACACTCGCAGATCAATGACAAATATAAAGTTGAGTATTAACAACAGCAGAACGATATAATTCGTATTATGTAAAGCAAACTTTTTTTTACTTTATGTAACATATAAGGGGGGTCGGTATACGCTTCCGTAGTAATCTCATATAACATTTTATATAAGATATCTACTAAACTATATAAGATATCTACTAAACTTTAGTAGATATCTTATATATTTTAGTAGATATCTTATATAGTATATAAGATATCTTATATAGTTTAGTAGATATCTACATTAATTATTTAAATAAGATATCTACTAAAGTATATAAGATATCTTATATATTTTTAGGAAAGTTTAATTAAATTACAAAATAATGCATTCTCCCCAATAATTTAGCGCCGCAGAAATTGTCTACACTGTTCATACATATACCCTTGCTAGGGTCTACACTCACCATTCACGGTATACAATGGTCGCCTGGGACGGCGATCTGAGCATCTGGTTGATCATGATCTACACTGTTTACTGTTTCCCACCCTGCACCCTACACCGCCCTCCATTAATAAACGTACTCCCACCTTATATAAGGGTGGAGGGTGGGAAACAGTAAACAGTGTAGATCATGATCAACTGGATGCTCAGACCGCCGTCACAGGCGACCATCCTATACCCTGAATGGTGTGTGCAGACCCTAGCAAGGGTGTATGTATGAACAGTGTAGATCGAGACTGGTGCGATAGTGTAAACCCTGATCATCATAGGGAACGTCAGCGTATACACTGTCCTTCTATGGGTGCATACCGTTCGTCCGTCTATGTGAATGACCAGCGTAGATCCGAATAAGCAGGTACGACAGCAGGTATGATCATCGTATGTACATGTGACCCGTGTAGACCCTGATCATACACGTGTGTGTGTGTGTGTGTGTGTGTGTGTGTGTGTGTGTGTGTGTGTGTGTGTGTGTGCGCGCGCGCGTGCGTGTGCGCGCGTGTGTGTGTGTGTGTGAACAGTGTAGATACTATCCTGGCTATATCTGCGAATTATGTATGTAGAGTTGTCAATGGTTGTAATTCAAATTATAATCAATTAGTCAATTTCGTGCGGCATCAAAGGGAGCACTCAGTATTTCCTACTTTGTATAAGATATCATATATAGTTTAGTAGATATCTTATATAAGTTCCTTTATAAGATATACTACTATAAGATACTAGTAAAAATATATAAGATATCTTATATAACATAGACTTATATAAAACATATAAGATATCTATAGTCTAGTTTATAAGATATCCTATATACAATTTTATATAAGATATCTACTAAAGTATATAAGATATCTACTAAACTTTATCAGACATCTTATATACTATATGAGATATCTTATATACTTTAGCAGATATCTTATATATATATATTATATAAGATATCTTATAAACTATATAAGATATCTTATAGACTATATAAGATATCTCATATAGTGTATAAGATATCTGATAAAGTTTAATAGATATCTTGATCTGGAATAAATAGTAAAACGGCGTGCCATACAGAACAGTCAAAATGGAAAACGCCGCTCTTAAAAACAAGAGGCCCAAATGGGCCTGTATCGCTCACCTAAAAGCCTCCATAGTGGTCATCTTGATTTCACAAAGACTCTTCACTTACAACTTCAAATGTTCCACAGAATTTGTTGGTACCTTCTGATCTAACATATATTGCGAATGTGCATGTGATTTTCTGCTATACATTCGATTTGATATATAAAATGACCATATTCGGTCAAAAATAAAATTTGACCCCTATTTGACCCCTCGGGCCATGACCATTTTTGACCCAGAGGCCACCATATGAACAAATCTGAATCAGCGTTAATTATCGATCATTCATACAAAGTGTCGTCGAAATCGGCCTGGCGGTTTGTGAGAAGAAGATTTTTTGACAATTTGACCTACTTTTCAACGGCGGCCATCTTGGATTTGGTGATGACCTCCATTTTGACAAAAATGAATAGGCTTCACCAACAAACCATTTCAGTTAAGTTTGGTCAATATCGGCCAAGCAGTTCACAAGAAGAAGTCCTTTGAAATCTTTAGTAAAAGAACAACCTTTTGACCTGTCGGTGGCCATCTTGGATGACGTAATCATCTGATTTTGGCAAAACATGCTCCAGAGTGATCGTCTCGTCGATACCTTGGATTGGATATATTATATGACCATATTCGGTCAAAAATATAATTTGACCCCTAGTTTACCCCTCGGGCCACGCCCATTTTTGACCCAGGTGCCACCATATGAACAAATCTGAAACAGTGTTAAATATCAATCATTCACACCAAGTTTCGTCGAAATGAGCCTGGAGGTTTGTGAGAAGAAGATTTTTTGGACAATTTGACCTACTTTTCAACGGCGGACATCTTGGATTTGGTGATGACCTCCATTTTAACAAAAATGGACAGGCTTCACCCACAGACCATTACAGTTAAGTTTGGCCAATATCGGCCAAGCAGTTCACAAGAAGAATACGTTTGAAATCTTTAGTAAAATAACAACTTTTTGTACCTTTCGGTGGCCATCTTGGATGACAAAATCATCTGATTTAGACAAAACATGCTGTAGAGTGATCGTCTCGTCGATACATTCGATCCGATATACTATATATATTCGATCCGATATACTATATGGCCATATTCTGTCAAAAATAACATTTGAACCCCATTCGACCCCTCGGGCCACACCCATTTTTGACCCAGGTGCCACCATATGAACAAATCTGAAACAGCGGTAACTATCAATCATTCTTACCAAGTTTCGTCGATATCGGCCTGGAGGTTTGTGAGAAGAAGATTTTTTGACAATTTGACCTACTTCTCAACGGCGGCCATCTTGGATTTGGTGATGACCTCCATTTTAACAAAAATGAACAGGCTTCACCCACAGACCATTACAGATAAGTTTGGCCAATATCGGCCAAGCAGTTCACAAGAAAAAGACGTTTGAAATCTTTAGTATAAAAGAATGACCTTTTGAACTATCAGTGGCCATCTTGGATGACGTAATCATCTGATTTAGACAAAAAATTCTCCAGAGTGATCGTCTCGTTAATACCTTCGATTTGATATATTATATGACTATATTCGGTTACAAATAAAATGTACCCCTATTTGACCCCTCGGGCGACGCCCATTTTTGACCCAGGGGCCACCATATGAACAAATCTGAAACAGCGCTAACTATCGATCATTCATACCCAGTATCGTCCAAATCGGCCTGGCGGTTCGTGAGAAGAAGATTTTTTAAGAATTTGACCTACTTCTCAACGGCGGCCATCTTGGATTTGGTGATGACCTCCATTTTAACAAAAATGAACAGGCTTCAACCACAGACCATTACAGTTAAGTTTGGCCAATATCGGCCAAGCAGTTTACAAGAAAAAGACGTTTGAAATCTTTAGTAAAAGAATGATCATTTGAACTATCGGTGGCCATCTTGGATGACGTAATCATATGATTTAAACAAAAAAATGTTCCAGAGTGATTGTCTCGTCAATACCTTCGATTTGATATATTACATGACTATATTCGGTTAAAAATAAAATTTGACCCCTATTTGACCCCTATTTGACCCCTCGGGCGACGCCCATTTTTGACCCACGGGCCACCATATGAACAAATCTGAAACAGCGCTTACAATCGATCATTCATACCAAGTATCGTCGAAATCGGCCTGGCGGTTCGTGAGAAGAATAATTTTTAAGAATTTGACCTACTTTTCCATGGCGGCCATCTTGGATTGTCGATGACCTCCATTTTAACAAATCTGAAATGGCATCACCCATATATCATCCCTGTGAAGTTTAACCAATATCGGCTCAGCAGTTTGGGAGAAGAAGATGATTGAAAATGTTCACGGACGGACGGACGGACGACGGACACTTTGCCATAACAATAGCTCACATGAGCTTTGCTCAGGTGAGCTAAAAACGTAGTATAAATATACCATGGATAAAATGTTACATAATACTTTCGTAAACCCAGTCTGGACTGCTGTGCGGCAGTCAAATAAAACTATTTAAATATAAGTACGTTTTCATCAGTAATAAAAAAGTTACTCTCCACACATTTTTATTTGATGACATTCTATCAAATATTGATTTTATTGCGGAAGGTGACTTTTTGTTATTGCTGAAACAGTACATGCGACTTGCATTTATATATTTTTAGATTGAATGTGCTTAATATTAAGTCAATAATACGTCGGCAGAAAACCGTGGAACAGACAGTAGTGATATGTTACCAACACTACATATTTTAGACGTTTTCAGGGGGGGCAATAATACCAACAAAAAACTCGATTTCGGTCACTTTCGTCATGAAACCATGTGGTATAAACTGGTGTACTATTTGTTATATCATGTATATGCCACAATTCAAGTTTGCAAGCAAGAGCAATGCTATATTGACACGTCTGTCTTTCTAATAGTACTAAAAAAGCCAACCCTTAGTACCCAGTATATTTTGGACTGTTGCCCGATTCACAACTATGTGACGGTGTATATGGGATATTAGTATGACTGTTTTTGTTGCGGTGTTGTTGTTTTTTTTCTGCTGCTAATTTCGGAAATAGCTAGTGGACCTATATTTTCAAAATCGAACTTAATATGCTCTTAGTTTAATTATTTTCAGACTATCGAGCTAGGTTTCGGAGTAAATTCCATGCACTAAGTCCTCGTAGACGCCTACTTTTAGAATTGCGACTATGATAAACAACATACCATATATATTCTGCTACCATGGCATAGTGTCCACGATTTAATGACAAGTCCATAAACACGGCCCCTTAGAGTAATACTGGTCAACAAACCTGGTATTCCCCAAGATAACAGATTAAAGCCGATCATCCAGAGCCGGGTCGCCGTTCTGTCCGTTCGACTGACGACAGTGGCCAATATATGTGTCGCTATGACAACGGTTAGGAAGAAGGACACCATACTGGAGTATGTGGTTATCGCCCCTTGCACCTTGCAGAAATCCACGCCGCCATTCGGGTCGGACACGAATGTTTCATCATTCACAGCATACCGGACAGTGGAGAATAGGTATCCGACGGCTGTCAATATATCCGCGGTCGTCAGACATACCATTAGTTTCCGAGAGTAATTTCTGATTTCGGGCATCGCGACATACGTCGCGAAAATCCCAAGCCCGCCAATAATGGAGAGGCTACAGCTGACACCACTCACGATGACGGCGCCCGGTGGGTAATAGGAGTTGTTATGTGGCAGTTCCATCGCGTGTACCCTAGCCGAGCAACGTAACAACTGGCCGTTTGTGATTATCACACTCGCTCAACACATCCATGCCCAGTAGGTTCACTTATCAGTATTCTGTGCTAGATGTAGACTGCTAGAGAATATGTGTACGTCTTTTCGGTTATTATTATTATTATTATTATTATTATTATAATATATTCAAATGTAACTTTCGTTACGTCCGTTGAATCTATCCCCCGAATTATTCTGTTCACCGTTACCACAGGAGGAAATTAAAATTAGGAATTTTAAAATTACACGAAAAAGTCGATAGGTCCAGGCTAATCGGCAAAAACGACTATATAATATCAGAAACTGTACACATTGCATATAGTTGCTGTAATAGAAATATGTTGTTAACCATCAGCTGGAGATAAAAATATTAAAACAATGTAAGATAGGGCAATTATAACATGTTTACAATGATAACATTGGTTTACTTCCTAGTGTATGTGAGCCCTCCCGTGAAAATGCCGGGCTTGTGTCATTGACGATTTTCGCTGAGACAGATTTTCATGGTTTTACTATATATGCAGTAATACATCAACGACAGCTTCACTGAAAACATGATGGATACCACCACAGGTGACTGAAAACAAAATCGCATATCAATATCGGCTCTACTGTCTGTTTCACGAAAGCTGCCCAAATGTTACTCGTATATAAATAATGCAAAAACAATATTTGTTTTCGATAATATTAAATCATAGCAAAATTTAAGAATGAGCCTACTTTTTATTTCGTGAAATTTGGTCCAATATTGATGTTATTGCGAAAAAACAATTTCCACATGTTAAATCCCCATAGAGTGAAGATGTCTATAGGGATTTAACATGGGGACATTTTTCTAATTTCAGAAATGGTGGACCGATTTTCAAAATGTAACTTTTATTTTCTTAGTTAGATCATTTCCAAGCTATCTAGCAAGATTTAAGAATAAATTTCCAAACTTTTTCGTTGTTCGACTCCTCCTCCAGGTTCTCCACCTTTTTCCCCCAAGTTAAATTCCCATAGAGAACTCATTTTTCGTAATAAAATCAATATTTGACCAGATTTCACGATACAAAAAGAAGGCTCATTCTTAAATTTTGATAAAATTTAATATTATCGAAAAGAATATTGTTTTTGCATTGTTATTGTTATTGGGTAGGTTTCTTGAAACAGACAGTAGTATACATGTCTTAGAAACTAGATCACCCGGTGAATGTATGTTCTGGCACCTGTATATATCACAATAGAACCGGCCACCCCAAAACCTTTTAATTTCACGCTGATGGCCACCCAATGTATATACATCTCTTCATGATGGCAAAGCACACACTCGTGTATTAGAGTGTTTAGTTCGTCATCACGTTGTGCATTGGAAATGTGCATGTACTGTACCTTTAACAATACTGCTATACGGACTATATGAGTGAACCCGCTTCTTGTCATTGTGGAAAGCGAAACTAAGACTATCCATCATATACACTGGTGTGGGACTAAGAGTATTCCATATATACTCCGGTGTGTGACAAGGATATTCCACCCGAGTGGTCAGAAAATATGTTGTCAGAAACGAGGCTTTGTCGAGTTTCTGACGACATATTCTGACCACGAGGGTGGAATATCCGTAGTCACACACCGGAGTATATCTGGAATACTTTTTCTCGCATACCTACTAAGTCCAGAATCATGTTTAGCCATAGTACGCCATCAAGGAACCACCATAGTATAATACTAACTTTTTTTCTTTATATGCTATCTCCAATACAACCACTCAATCGCATTACCCGTATCAACAAATGTGTGTAAACAACAAAAGTTTACACCAACAAATTAGAGTCTCCTACATTGGATCGAAACATTTAACACATAACGGCCCAATGAAAATACGGTCTGAAGACGCCCATGACATCATGTGTAAACCCAATTACTACATACACAAAATAAATAGGACGTAGTACGAGACAAACTCATATAAATATTGAAAATAGACCATATATCCTCGACTCAAATTTGTACAATAATGTTTACAGAATCATTTTATGTTCTTATTTTGAGTATTTATTGCAATTCCGAAACGCTGTCTTCAATTACGCAAATATCAGTCCGCCGAAAGTTTCACTCCGACGGACATTTGTCATTTCAACACGTTGCCGTTTTCAAGAAATTCTTGCTCACTGGATTATTAAACACATATTCCAATCACTATCAACTGTCACTATACATATCTTTGGGGAAGAATCAACAACATACGAGGTAAATATTTTGCTGTCAATTACATGTGTTTTTTTTTAATAATAATCATGTATTCAGTATTCGGCCAACTGATTTGCAGACGCCCCTTACACAACTCGTCCCACAAATTTACGCAATTGTTGTCTACTGACAGTACTGTGTAGGGAGCGTGTGTTTGTAAACAATGCAGACGACGTTTGGAAGCCAATACACCAAAAGTAGTTCCGGCAGTGTGTGACATGTCAGCCGTGTGAGATAGCCGTGTGAGACAGAAAAATCCCACATGGGCGTGGCTTCGGAAATAACATTGAAATGGACTCTGGGTATGCGAGAAAATGATATTCCACCCTCGTCATCAGAATATGTCGCCAGAAACTCGGAAAATCCTCGTTTCTGACAACATATTCTGACACTCGGGTGGAATATCCTTTTCTCGCATACCCAGAGTCCATTTCAATGTTATTTCCGAAGCCACGCCCATGTGGGATTTTTTCTGTCTCACACGGCTATCTCACACGGCTGACATGTCACACACTGCCGGAACTACTTTTTGTGTATTGGCTTCCAAATGTCGTCTGCATTGTTTACAAACACACGCTCTCTACACAGTACTGTCAGTAGACAACAATGTCAACAAAGTCGCTCTGGATTTGTTATGTAGGCAATCATTTATTTCAGGTGTTATCCAGTTTTATCAAATTTGCGTAAATTTGTGGGACGAGTTGTGTAAGGGGCGTCTGTAAATCAGTTGGCCGAACATTATTATTAAAAAAAAACACATGTAATTGACAGCAAACTATTTACCTCGTATGTTGTTGATTCTTCCCCAAACATATGTATAGTGACAGTTGATAGTGATTGGAATATTTGTTTAATAATCCAGTGATCAAGAATTTCTTGAAAACGGCAACGTGTTGAAATGACAAATGTCCGTCGGAGTGAAACTTTCGGCGGACTGATATTTGCGTAATTGAAGACAGCGTCTCGGAATTGCAATAAATACTCAAAATAAAAACATAAAATGATTCTGTAAACATTATTGTACAAATTTGAATGGAGGATATATGGTCTATTTTCAATATTTATATGAGTTTGTCTCGTACTACGTCCTATTTATTTTGTGTATGTAGTAATTGGGTTTACACATGATGTCATGGGCGTCTTCAGACCGTATTTTCATTGGGCCGTTATGTGTTAAATGTTTCGATCCAATGTAGGAGACTCTAATTTGTTGGTGTAAACTTTTGTTGTTTACACCCATTTGTTGATACGGGTAATGCGATTGAGTGGTTGTATTCGAGATAGCATATAAAGAAAAAAAGTTAGTATTATACTATGGTGGTTCGTTGATGGCGTACTATGGCTAAACATGATTCTGGACTTAGTAGGTATGCGAGAAAAAGTATTCCAGATATACTCCGGTGTGTGACTAAGGATATTCCACCCCCGTGGTCAGAATATGTCGTCAGAAACTCGACAAAGCCTCGTTTCTGACAACATATTCTGACCACTCGGGTGGAATATCCTTTTCTCGCATACCCAGAGTCCATTTCAATGTTATTTCCGAAGCCACGCCCATGTGGGATTTTTCTGTCTCACATGGCTATCTCACACGGCTGACATGTGACACACTGCCGGAACTACTTTTTGTGTATTGGCTTCCAAACGTCGTCTGCATTGTTTACAAACACACGCTCTCTACACAGTACTGTCAGTAGACAACAATGTCAACAACGTCGCTCTGGATTTGTCATGTAGGCTATTATTTATTTCATGTTTTATCCAGTTTTATAAAATTTGCGTAAATTTGTGGGACGAGTTGTGTAAGGTGCGTCTGTAAATCAGTTGGCCGAATACTGAATACATGATTATTATTAAAAAAAAACACATGTGATTGACAGCAAAATATTTACCTCGTATGTTGTTGATTCTTCACCAAACATATGTATAGTGACAGTTGATAGTGATTGGAATATTTGTTTAATAATCCAGTGAGCAAGAATTTCTTGAAAACGGCAACGGTCCATCGGAGTGAATCTTTCGGCGGACTGATATTTGCGTAATTGAAGACAGCGTTTCGGAATTGCAATAAATACTCAAAATAAAAACATCAAATGATTCTGTAAACATTATTGTACAAATTTTAATTGAGGATATATGGTCTATTTTCAATATTTATATGAGTTTGTCTCGTACTGCGTCCTATTTATTGTGTGTATGTAGTAATTGGGTTTACACATGATGGCATGGGCGTCTTCAGACCGTATTTTTATTGGGCCGTTATGTGTTAAATATTTCGATCCAATGTACGAGACTCTAATGTGTTGGTGTAAACTTTGTTTACACCCATTTGTTGATACGGGTAATGCGATTGAGTGGTTGTATTCGAGATAGCATATAAAGAAAAACAAGTTAGTATTATACTATGGTGGTTCGTTGATGGCGTACTATGGCTAAACATGATTCTGGACTTAGTAGGTATGCGAGAAAAAGTATTCCAGATATACTCCGGTGTGTGACTAAGGATATTCCACCCCCGTGGTCAGAATATGTCGTCAGAAACTCGGCAAAGCCTCGTTTCTGACAACATATTCTGACCACTCGGGTGGAATATCCTTGTCACACACCGGAGTATTATGGAATACTCTTAGTCACACACCGGAGTATATATGGAATACTCTTAGTCCAACACCAGTGCATATGATGGATACTTTTACTCGCCCCTATCTAAAACATATTTGCGAATCTCAAAATATGTATGTGACTCAGAATAATACTCAACATTGTATTGGCTGAATTTATGCGCCTTTTGACACGTCCAGTGTGTTCGCCATCAGACGGGTGAAAACAACCCACGAATTGGACGCTAATACCAGTTCAGTGGATCGTTTACAAATTATTATCAAATTAATGTTCAATTCCATCACCATTCACCCCTGACGACGCCAAAATGTACGTCGCACATTGCTGACGTCATCAAACGTAAAACGACGTCATGACGCTATGACGTAATAATAAACACTTCAACGACCATTGAAAAATATAATCAGATTGCTCGACGAGCTCCAAATAAAATGCGGGTCGCGGCCATCTGTAGCCTATTTCACGAACCTCCGTTAGTCGACTAATTACGAACGATTTTGTAAGCCACGTTCAAAACAACCTTGCTTAGTCGACTAACGTGTTCGTGAAATGCGTTTTTTCCCGTTAGTCGACTAACGGCCTGAAGTTTAGCAGGCTAATCGAGTTTAGTCGACTAACGGAGGTTCGTGAAATAGGCTACTGGTAAAATTAGTTAAACGAGACCAAATAAAAATGTGTATTATCTGGCGAATACTTTTACTGACTCACACACGGCGGACGTGGGCTTATTGAGTTTATACTCGCACGTATCCCATTAGCTGCTAGTAACACTTATTAGATAACTCCTTTGATATGTTCAATGACAACTCGTACATCGATGTATCATGAATGATTCAATGACGAAAACATGACAACTGTTAAATCTAGTTGGCACAAAATATTTTTTCAAAGTGTATAATTGTGTAACGATTCCATCAGTTTTAAATATTACGAGTGCTCGCAATACATATAGGCCTATGTATATGATAATTTATTAATCTTTAAACTACTGACGCGCCTTTGTATCGGGCTATTTTGTTATGCAAATGAGGCAGGACATTTAGTCGGTCTCAGATTCAGGCACATATGAAAAATGGTGTTCACTTTATGTTTGATGATCTAAAGGTCGTGGGTTCGAGCCTCACCGGAGGCGCTGCGTTGTGTCCTTGAGCAAGACACTTTATCCACACTGCTCCAGTTCACCCAGCTGTGAATGGGTACCGATAATTCGTAGTTGCTCTGTAAATACGAATTACCGGCTTCTCTCAAAAAATCTCTACCTCCGTTCTTTCTCCCATTCTTGGGAGACGGCATGCAAGGTCCTCGAGCCAGTGCCGCCGTTAAATATAAGCAAAAAAAAAAAAAAAAAAATGTTTGATGTCGGATCTAAATCGATTTTTTCTTGCGCACACGATGGCACCGGCCAATTTTTTTTAAATGGTGCCCAAAGTTGTCCCCCGGGCCATTTAAAGACCACACCCAATGAGCGTGGTTTGAGCTTGTGGGGATTTGTACAATTGTTAAATGGTAACCGATTTTAATGCTTTTGGTGTCGATTTGTAGGTTTTCAGGTGTGCTGAGGCCGCTAAAACAAAAATTAAAATCAAATATGGCCACCATAAGGTTTAAAATTCAAAATGGCCGCCAAATTAATGCAATTTTGCATTATTAATTTAATAGCTGAAATGGGTCATTTATATTCATTTGAGATGCGTGTATTCCTTGTATTTGACATATGAGCTCAATAATAATAAATACCAAACTTAAAAATGGCTTCCTTAATACTACATAAAAATCAAAATGGCCGCCAAAATAATATTATTCTGCACGGATGGGTAAAACTTGTTTATTATATACAGTTTTTGGAAATTACTATCTGCGCCTATTGGGTGAAATATAGTCAGTAGATGGTTAAACAGGGGCTCTAACACTAATGTGTGAATTACTGCCTGCTCCTGTGCCTATTGTGTGTAATATACTAATGGTCACGAGACGGGTACACAGGGACTCTAATACTAATGTGTGAATACTGCCTGCTCCTGCGCCCAACTAGTGTAATATTGTAATGGTCACGAGACGGGTATACAGGGACTCTAACACTAATGTGTGAATCACTGCCTGTTCCTGAGCCCAACGGATATAATATACTAGTGGTCACTAGAAGGGTACACAGGGACTCTAACACTAATGTGTGAATCACGCCTGTTCATGCGCCCAACGGATGTAATATACTAGTGGTCACTAGACGCTTACACAGGGACTCTAACATCAATGTGTGAATTTCTGCCTGCTCCTGTGCCTATTGGGTGTATTATATTCGACTACACATGTACGATATGTCTCGTACAATGGGATGCTTTGAGAGTGTAACAGCGAAATGTCTATCAATTTAAACCTATTCATCTTTCATCCTGAGAGCTGTCCTCGCTTTCTGGTGCTACACAAGCCTCATCAGAGTATGTAGCATCAACATCAAACTGAAAACCGTCTAGAATGTCTGGATGTCTTCTGGGGTGACAGCCGCTGATGTTTCAGTCAGTGGTAGCTGTGGATGCTCCACACACGGCATGCGATCCAGTTCGTCATTGCGATGTAATGCGTTCCCTTCGTACCAAATTGACACAGGGATAACATTATCAAGTTCCCAGCCATATGCCAGTACATCCAGTTGGTGGTATGTACTTTTCAAGCAATTTACCATCCCGTTTGCAACGAGGTTGGCACGCTGGATTGCATATTTTAGAGATAGTCGATCTTGTGGTAGCCCCTTTAGTGGCGTGAATGTACGCTTACTTCCCTTCCCGGAAAAGAGCATAACATATCGACTATCTCCGGGTGTCTTCTATTTTTTCGGTCGGTTGTAGATAACATGGAGGAGAAAGTCTGTGACCTCGTTGACATCGGCCTCAGTAGTCTCCAAGCTTGACAACAGTGACAATGTATGTGAATTATGTTGCATTTTTCTGAAGCATCGGTATTTAGACCGACCGTAGAAAGGCTGTGTAAAGTCACACCCAGTCAGTACATGGAATGCCGGAAGACGTTTACATATATCATCTCCCAGATGTTCTGCTAAAGCTTTGACATTGTGATATGTTATACCACATTTTCATGACGCAATCCCAACACATCAGTGTCATCAGCTACAACACATACACCCGCATGTCTGGTGGAAGCATAGACTGCGTGATGTGCCAGTCTGGGATCAGCTTCCTTCTGCTGCGAACACAGTTCAGGTACGTCAACTGCGGGCTGAGAACCATCTGCTAGCAGATGTGTAAGCTGAATGTTATTGCTGTCATTCGTAAGGAAGTCGTACCAATCTTGGTAACCTTTGTCCAATATCTGCTATGTGTCTCTCTCTCTCTCTTCCCCTGTCAGGTCGAGCTTTGGACATGTACACGTTTCCATCGGATGGACGATAATCATCAAATACAAGGTGAATGGTTGAGCCTGGCAAAGTTCTGAGATACACCACAACCCTGTTTGCCCATGATCTGATTGTGTTAGGTACAAGCCCAGTTATTGGAATTAGACGCACGACTCTCATTGCATCCACTATGCTACATTCAATTTCTGTCGGCACAGTGGCAGTTGGTGGTTCTGGGGAAAGGTTCTGTAGATTGTTTCTGAACAATGATTTCGCTGATATTCTATTCAGACCTAATTCACTGCAAATAGCCCATGGTTTGCTTGTAATTAGCCAATCCATGATAGGGCGCAGATTCAACTTTCGAGCATCATAGTCGGTTAGGATTGTTGCAAATTATCTCCCTTCGTCTTCTACTATTGACATTTTCAGCGAGTTTATCAAAGGTAAAAACTGTTTGTCGTTTGATTGGATCATGGTACCCTGTGGTCGGTCGAGTTATGCAGGGTGTGTCAATATGTCACCTGGTTCTATATATTCAGACCTGTTGTGTGTTGTCGCCTGCTGTGGGTATGTTTGCAGTTGTTCGTCAACCGTTGTTATTCGCTGTATAAATTATTTGCTTGCTTTATCCCCAAGTTATTTTGTGGTCTCTACATTGTTTGCCATTTCTTCTGAAGCTACTATTCCAATGGATATGTTTATGAGTGGCTGGCTTGGTGACCAAATGTCGGGAACCCAAGTGTGTAACCCCACTGCAATTCGTTCAACAGCAGTTTCATCCTTTTTCATCCGTTTACTACCGAGTTCCGCATGCTTAGAATGTGCGTCCTTCTTCACTGTGTCATCGAGATGCTGCTTGAGGGCTGCTAGGTAGTGGTTGATCCGGACCCATCGCGCACTTGCGCCAGCATTATGTGTCTTCGTGTGTTTCTCACCACTCAACGAGCCACAGAAACCCCCATCAACGAGATATTGATATGCACTGGGATTTAGAGTCTTCAGATTTCTCGTATCAATATAAAAGTAGCTCATGTTTCGGGCATAATTCTGGCGATTCAACTCCAAAGCACCACG
The DNA here is from genome assembly GCA_029237695.1 of Conchocele bisecta. Classification (NCBI taxonomy): domain Eukaryota; kingdom Metazoa; phylum Mollusca; class Bivalvia; order Lucinida; family Thyasiridae; genus Conchocele; species Conchocele bisecta. The sequence continues at coordinate 57,957,012 of CM055279.1, read as the reverse complement.
GCAAGAAGTGATGTATAGACTCTAGAAATCCCTCCCAATTGCCTGTGCGATGGAAATGGATAATCTTCAAGAGGATATTCACCATCTCTATAAACGAGTCCATCCATGTAGCGATCCTCCCATCAGTGTAGGTGGCAGCGTCATGTCTGGGTGACTTACCACCTTTCCAAGGTTACCCGGTGTTTGTTCACGGCGAAGGTTATCTATGGCTGATGCCAGAGAGTCATCCACCTGCGTATAAGCCTCATTGGCATGTATCCCCAATTGTGTGTTTGGTTCTTCATTCAGAATCACACTTTCAGCTTCGTGTGTGTTACCCATGTCACCTGCATCGCCATCTTCACATTGGACAGTTGGCTCTGTGACAATGTCATCCGATTCATGAATCTCGATGCACTCCATTTTAGTGTCAGCCTCATTGGATTGTTTCGTCGACAATATACTTATTTGTCCTTCATCCATCATCACACTTGTAGCTCCACATGTGTCACCCATGCCATCTGGATCGGCATTTTCACATTGAATACTTGACTGTGTGTCATCAGATTCATGCTCAGGGACCACAGTGTTCACTATTCTGATGGCGAAGTGACATTACTGATGGTAATATAATATGCCTATGTCAGGTCATAAATAGAGTATGATTATGATCTACACTGGTCAAAACAGTGATAGATTCATTTTGTTCAATAAGCATATGCAGTATTTATATGCACAATTGTACCGCCATTTAAGCCACCAGTACGTATAATATCTAGTCCGGTAGAATTCCATGGAATATAGGTGGAGTGAGGGGGACGGTGTGTGAGCATGTGGCGTTGGTGTTTACATGTATTCTTGGTGAGATAGTATTAATATAATGGTTAAATCATATAATTATACAACATTTAAACTATTTTAAATGCACAGGTATCGCCTTGCTGTATGTCTGAACGCCATTTCAAATATCTATATAATCAACAATTTTCACAAATCTGAACATAATTATAATATTTCGGCGGCCATTTTGATTTTTATGTCTATTATGACGGCCATTTTGAATGTTATTTTTATTATCAGCGAACATGTATGTCAGAAATAAAAAGATACACATCTATAATTAATTGGAATGACCCATTTGAAACATTATAAACAAAGTACGCAATTTTACACTTTTTTTGCGGACATTTTACTTTTGTTCACCTTATGGTGGCCATATTTGATTTTGATTTTTGTGTCATCGGCCTCAGCACACCTGAAAACCTACAAATCGACACCAAAAGCATTAAAATCGGTTATCATTTAACAATTGTACAAATCCCCTCTAGCTCAAAATCACGCCCATTGGGTGTGGTCTTTAAATGGCCCGGGGGACAACTCGGGGGACTAGCTCAAAATCACGCCCATTGGGTGTGGTCCTTAAATGGCCCGGGGGACAACTTTGGGCACCATTTAAAAAAAATCGGCCGGTGCCATCGTGTGCGCAAGAAAAAATCGATTTTGATCCGACATCAAACATAAAGTGAACACCATTTCCCATATGTGCCTGAATCTGAGACCGACTAATTATTTATATCGTATCGATTAAATGTGTCACCCGAATACAGGGGTTGATACAGAAATAATTGCAGGGGGGGTCTGTAATTACAATTCGGCATAGCCGACCTCAGCGAGCGCGAAATCGTAAAGTTGGGGGGTCTGAGGGTCCGTCCTCCCCCAGGAAATATTTAAATGCCAGATCGCCGCAGATGCGATTTCCTGACACCTAGGCCACGAAAAAACTCATCCAACTATTCGAGTATTGTAGATTTTTTTGTTTGTTTGTTTTTTGTTTTTTTTTGCCGGGAGTAGGGGCGGGGTGTAAATTATGCCATTTAACAAGTTCCTGTTCTTTGTAAGTTCTTCATATTACCAAACGGGAGCTCATTATGACAATTGCAGTAATTTTAATGAGTCACAGACGATTCTAATGACGTTTACAACATGATGACGTAAACGTCAAAACATCATTGCTTTGTAGCACAGGTGCCAGAAAAAAAATCAGCAATAATATCTAGTTTCTAATATAAATACTAAAAATGATACTGACATGCGATGTTTTTCAGTCACCTGTGCTTTGTAGCACCATTACAGACGTCATTTGGAACGTTTCTATTTTATAGCGTTGGCGCATAATACGAATACGTAATTAGGGTGAGGCGGCCAGCCAATCAAATGCGCTCCAGGTGTTATTACATGTGTGTCATAACGCATTTATGACATGGGTTAAAACACGCCATAGCAAGGAGTTCATGTGATAACTATTGTTATCAATTAACATTTTTTTTAAGTATGATCATTTCACATCAAAAACAAAATAGATAAGAGAATAAATAGTGTTTCCGTTAACATTTAATGAAACACTGTTATCGCCCCTGATATAAAAAGTGGCAATTGACGTTTGATATAGTAAATCGAATATATAGTGCCATCGAATATAAAATATATTCGGTTGAGCCTTATGCAGCTTTATTGGGGCGAGCTTTAAAAAACAAAGGCAAACACGGCATTTCATGTATATTAGGCTACTTCAGGTATATTAGGTTACTTCAGATATAAACAACATTTATTCAATCCCTTTTATTATGGTACATGGAGCAATTGTTGCGATATAAATAATATAAACTATACCATAAACGCTAATTAACACGTCCTGTAAAGGTAATTGAATGTTTATTTGCCAGAAAAAAAGCCATATCTAAAGAAGGAACAAACAACTATGTCTCCCTATATTACATCTCAGGATGGGGGAGTGCATGCACATGTTTAACATTGAACCTATCGGTACGCGATCAATCTAATATGTAATATGTAATATTCCCGAGTATCCAACATTTTGGTAATTTACATTAATAATGTAAAGATTTCTGGAATATCATTATGAATTACTAGTTCTGTTTCAGTTTACTTCAATACATTTGGATGGATTGAGTCTGGTCCTGGTGGTTTAGAAAATGTTCTTCAATTTTCTCCAATTTATTGTTCTGACTTCTCAGATTGAATCCCGGAATATTTCTCTTATCCTCTTTAGTAAACACTGTTGCGAAGTAGATGTTTAACACATTTGCTTTCTCAATGTCTGTATTTGTAAGCTCGCGGGCAACAGAGTAGACACTTATCAGAGCTGTCATGTGCATAGATGGACCTTGTGCTATACTGGTCAAACTGTCATAACGTCATTCCTGTGGACCATTGTCCACTTACAATGAAACAATGCTGTACTTGGGGTCAATTAAGAAAAGCCAAATGCCCGGGATGACTGGCCAGCAGCGGGAAAATTAATCGCTCTAATTGCCACGGTGTGGGTGCACTGAAGGGCCAGTGACATATCCCCCAGTCACCTTGTGTTTGAAGATCAACATCCGCTGTACTTATCAGAGCGATTAATCACTACACGGGGCTCATAGGGCTTTTACGACCAGTGTAGATGCAGATCAGCATATGCATCCGCACAATCTGATCAGTATCTGCACGTTTCGCCATTCCATCTTGTCCATCAATGAAACACACTAACAAGCAATCTAGATGGTATTTAGACTACAGGAGTGTGATATTTGATTATGACCTACACTGGTCACAAATCACACAATCCCCATTTCTCCAGTATAAACCACATATAGGACCAAGATATGTTTAATTAACGTAACACCAATTTGACAAAACAACGATTTTCTTCTGGAAAACATATTTCATATGAGAAATCTCAATATCACGATTAATACAAATTAACGAACCGGAAATCGGTTATTATTACATTATTGTTCACATGCAACATATATTGCAACTAACATACTTAGAATTTGTACTTTTGGATATTCAGGTCTTTTTCAAAGACTTTGATCCTAGCTAAGCCAGTGTTAGGTTATGAAAAAAATCAAAAACTGCCGCCATTTAAAGGTACATGCCCACTTATTAGACATAAATTGCTCGTTATAGGAATTAAATAAGTTTATAATTGTGTCACTATTCCACCAGTTCTAAAAATGACGAGTGCCCGCTATACAGATGTAATCATTTAGTAATATTTATTTTACCGATAGTAACACGCGGTGGTATCAGGCTATTTTCAATTACAAGTGAGGCATGCTATTTGTTAATTATTTATACTAATTAAATGCGTCACTTGAAACAATAACATTTTCGACAGACGATAACTTATGATCAGTGCCCCTGATTTCAGTGTGGAAATTTACGTCTGATATAAAATGTATAATAAAGCAAATAAATACGTGGGGTAATGGTGAAAGAATGTTTATTTTGCCAGAACATGTCTCCGATGATGTATCTGGTATAAAGAACAGGTTGTGCCTACTGAGTGGGCATGTACCTTTAATGTACGGGGCGCCAAGTGGGACATGGCTCAATTTTGTCAACAAAATTCATTTTTGTGCCACAAAATTCAATTCTGTGTCACAAAATTCACTTCTGTGTCACAAAATTCAATTCTGTCAATTCTGCACACGCATGTAAGAAGGACTACCATTGGTCAGAAACTGCACTGGAGAAATGGGTCACGGTCGCCGATCTACACAGTCGATGATTCATTTCTCATTCTGCCGATGATTCATTTCTCATTCTGCCATTTTGCTTCAACTATCTCCAAACAGTCAAACGTTGACAAACTCATTCGTATTTAAACTCATTTGCGTTATAATTGTACACATAATTCATGTACATGTAGATTTCCCGCGAGTACTGACGTCATGTATTGTGTATCGCAAGGTACATCTGCCCCAGTTAAATCAATAATACACGCTCTGTGGCCTGTGTTCTGACTGCTGTCTGTGTTTATAGACAGAATGTGTGTATTGGGCCATTTGAGGAAACCATTTGTAGTATTTGTGTAGATACCATGGATACTAAGATGGTGCATACTGTAAATAATGCATGTAGACACATAGTTGCGAACACGTAACTTCGCAACTAGTAGACACAGATCCAATACCATTTGTTTCACAAGGTTAGATCTACTGTTAGAATCCGACGTCATCTAATGTCTTTTTCGAGCATAAAACGTTACCTGATACATAGAATACCAGGCTAGTGTATTTTAATATCAAGTTTATCAGGCTCGGCTTGGAAACGGTAGGAATTCCTCGGCAAGCCTCGGAATTCCTACGCGTTTCCTAGCCTTGCCTGATAAACTTGATATCCAAATACACTAGCCTGGTATTCTCTATATATGGGCATGCTCTCAGGTCTAGCTATGTCCCGGCTACTTTATGTTTGACCCTGTTTACATAATTGAGGGAAAATTCTGAATATTTTTCTTATTTCTCCTTCAAAGTATATATGCTTATATGGTGTGACCACTCATTTGTAATCATATATAACCAAAATAACTGTCCATAAAGAAGTATAATATTGATATATTGGGTTATATTTTCGCATTGAAATATTTAAACCTGCAAGTGTACTCCACCATCTAGTAAAATGGACTAAGACCGATCTCAACCAATCAACGTAGAGATGACATAGACTATCCTACGCAAACTAATTTTTGTGGACAAAAATGAATTCTGTCCCACAAAACTGAATTTTTTTCACAAAACTCAATTCTGTCTTACAAAATTGAATTTTGTGACACAGAATTGACAGAATTGAATTTTGTGACACAGAATTGAATTTTGTGACACAGAATTGAATTTTGTGATTTTTAGTGTTACAAAACTCAATTTTGTACACATAATTAACCTGTCCTGCATGGCGCCCCGTATAATGTGCTAACATAATGTTTTATCACATAGATAATATAAATATGAGACGCGTGTGATTTTGTACCTTAGAACATGTGATAATTTCATGAAAAATATTTACAGTTTCTACGATATTTTCCGTAAATGACGTCGACAGTTGATGAAATTTTCAGAGCAGATCCGTATCTGCTCTGAAAATCGACATCATTTACGGAAAATATCATAAATTCTGTAAATATTTTCAGGAAATTACGCACTCGTTTGAAGGTACTAAATCACATGGCGACTATCATATGTTTCATAACATTGTTATCACGTACTCATTTGGTATTCATATTGGTTGTATGTGAGTATATATCTATGTTTGATCACTGTCTTCTACATCTTCTGTAGGAGCCATATTGCAGGCTTGCAGCTGCATCTCAGTGTGGCACACCCAGTTTTACATTTGCACCGGACCACTTCAAACAGATTACTTGGTGCCACTCTCAGGTCTGTTTGGATGGGAATTATAAGGTTCGACCACGGCCAGCCGTGGGTAAAAGTTTGCCGTTGCACGAGGGAACTGTTTGAACCCGAAGGCCGTAGGCTGTGACCGGTGTCCAACAACGGCCGTCATGTAACAATAGTTTATTGTCTTCTTCCTCCCATCCTAAGTTCAGTGGCGATATAGATTCATGTCCGCTCCAAACGTGTACTTGGTGGTCAAGAACATAATGGACTTCACCCGTTGGTCCTAGAACTGTCGTGGGCATCAGCAACCACATTTGCATCCGCTAATACAGGTTTGTTCGCTGGTCTCATGATACATTTATGTTCAAATAACGCTGATGGAAAGCTGCAAAGTTCATATTGACATGTCTCAGCAAGTTGGTCTTTCCGTGTTCCAGCAGTGACTAGTCGTTGAACAAAGAGTTGAGACTCGATCTAAAATCATTTCATTGTCAATTTTTATCGCTGAGTGAACGCCCATTGTGATAATTCAATTCTTTCTTTAAAATGTGTATTCAAGCACCTTGTTCCTAGTCATTGATTATAGACTGTTCAGTCCCATTTCTTTGGCTTGATTCGGATTTAAAGTGCTTGTTGCATTGACACCATCGGCAATGTTTCTTAATAAGTCGCCGTCAAATGGATGTCTGGAATCAGGAAACATTAGCAGTTCACACATGTCACTGACATCTTTTCCGCCTCTGGATTTTGTTTCTTCTTTGTGCTGTTCACTTACGCTATATTTGCGATCAGTAAGCTCTGGCATTGCCTCATTTACCTCTGAACAGATTGGGTGCGCCATTACACAAACCATTACTTGTTCGTTCAATTACAAGATCTGGAGAAAGACCGCCCAGAACCGAACAGATCTGGGCACAACTTGAAGACCCTCTGTGAAATGATGGAATACATCTGGCTGTTTGTCTTCGAGCAATGCCATGTTTTACAAATACAATGTATACACAAAGATGTTTGGTGTATAAGTTATGACAGGATGCTGCTAAGTAAGCTACCATGTCAGCAGTACCTGATTTCAAGAATTTGTGCAAGATGTCCATCACCTGCATACATCGAAGCCACATATTTGCTGTACGTGAATGAGTTAATGATTTGTTTTCAATCAATCAACATTGCCTGCTACATACTTTATGAAATGTCCATAAATGTGGAATTTCTGTTCCATGCGAAACTGCTACCAACAAACTTCTGAACCTCAGAATATGATGAGCATACTCCAAGCCGAGTCAGCGAGTCAATAAGGAATTTTGATGCGAAATGATGATGTTGATGTAGCTCTACAGGGAGGCCTATCTGAAGAGGGGCTAATAAAACGCATGGGCGTATCGCTTGCATGATAGCATGTCCTAATGAAGCTACCTTAACAGAGCTTGTCTTCGTTGGAAATAAAACATGTAGCAAAATGCTGGTTGATTCTGGAAGGAATGCCATTACTTTAGCACCAGTTGATAATTCGTGACAACTGGGGTATGATTAATTGGAACAATTGGCTGATAGTATATCACATTTTAATAGATTGGCTGCTGTTCAATTATTCTGAGCTTGTCGGCACTAACCTTTCCATCTTTATCCTGGCAGTAACGATCATGAAGAATAGAATATGCCGTGGTCCTAAATGTGACTACATTGATTTTGCAATTCAAGTTATCTCGGTAATGATAATTATATCACCAAAATTACTTTGTAATTTGTCTTTCATATAGGTAAAGCCATATGGGTCACAGTCGGTCTCGGGCATATATTCTCTCCTTTTCTCTATCAGATCATTAATGGTTATCTGTTCGTTATCGTTATCTTATATTTGTAACTTTAAGAAATGCTTCAGCTTGAGTCATATCTCATGGTCTACAACACTTTATTGCAGGTGTACCCACATCTTCACAGAATTCATGTGGCATACATGTATGTGTTCGGAAATTTACACTATACATGTATATATATATGTTATGATAAACGACATCTGCTGCAAACAAATCATTCACACTTTGCAGTCTACCTTGACCATTTATTTGTCCGTGCCTGACACACCATATATATTTCCTTATGCAATGTTGTGGAACTGAAATGCATAAGCTTGTGTACCTGGTTTTTCCTTCGAGGGTCAAAATTATCGGGCTTTCCACAGAACAGGCAATGTTCTGTCATGGTAAAGGTGAGTTTGGATCATAAGTCATATTCATCACTACAAGATGCACTACTGTCACGTGGTATATTTTTGAAAACACGTATGCTCTTTAGATTACAGAACACCCGGCGACATTCAACATGTACTCGTTGTCCTGGTTCAGTGTTAATGTCACATGCTCGTTCAATACACACATCCATTTATGTAGATGTTAGTAATATATATATATATATATACACATGTTAGATCTTCATGCACTCATCTCTTCATATATACAGTGACATTTACACTTTTAAGTAACGTGGACATTGTCAGACCAAATATACATTATTACATTTCCGATGAACATATGCATGTGCCGTGCATCGATGAAGTATGCTAATTAGTCGGAAACTATTTACACCCTGTGTGAGCGACTGACATATTGGTCTAAATTTGTTAGTTGAATATGCAATAATGTATTTGTTGTCTAATGGTCCATATTTCTAAATTTTCTGAAATACATCAACAGTTAAAAGACGTATAGATAGTGTGCATTGGGCCAGCTAAGCATATAATTGTGTTTAAATTGGCGAATAGTCTTTGATATATTTACGTTTATTACATTAGTGACATTTTGGCGGTCATATTGGATTTATTCAACAACAAAAAAAATCAAATCTAAGTGAAAGGCTTTGAGCTTTATTGTGGGGTTCAATAATTACAAATTAGAATTTGGAATTATGAACATCTTCAACTTACGAGCCTGTATAGTAGGAAATCTAGACTGTTGGCGCCCATTTTGAAAACATTTACATGTAGCAACTTTCCCCTATCTAGAAGTTGGTAGACTTCTTATATGTTGATATTGGGTCCGTAATAAACAACTTAGCGAGGCAACTTAGCGAAGAAAAATAAACTATCATTTACGGTTGTAATTAATGTTGACCTTCATACAACAATTATCATCATATGCCACTAAATCCATGTGCGTGGATAAATACATGTTCACATTTTTATTTATCATAATAACTTCACAAATTATAATATATTATTTATCATGTAGATATTATCTGAATATAAATACAGGTAAATATATAAAACATCCAGTCTTCCCTGGGGTTGGTCTATATAGATTCTTGGAGAATCGTGTGAATCTGAAATGAGAAATTACGTTATATGTAATTACATAGACAATATATATACGGGACGATTAATCCTCCTTGATACTACATCATTATATACCGAAAGGCTATATATATAATCAGTTATTATATATGTTATGTACATCTTGGCGCCGTTTTTCTAGTTTCGAGGTAGAACCAATAAGTCATTAAACTGTGTTTATTCCATTGGATGACAGTCCAGGTGTTACATTTATAATAGTATAGCCAATTGTTCTCGTCATTTTATATATTTTATGTCCACTTCAGGGGACCAGGGGTCTCAGAAATGTCATTTCCGTTACATACATCTACATGACGTAAATATAGCTTTACATTTACATTTGTTTCTTTTCAACAGCATAAAACATAAAACTGAAGGGGCATCTATTTAGAAAAGTGTCAAGAATATGGTAAGCTAATTGTATTAGTTTGAAACAGAGCAATTTAGTAGCAAGTCGTGGAATTTCTCATTTATGGTAACCCAACAACATGTATTTAATATGAATCAGTAAAGTTAAAGAAAACAAAATAACTTGGCATGTAACAGAATGCCGTGTTTTACCGAACATCGTTATAAAGCTACATTTAATTAATAGAACAGCCTCCAAAAATATGGGCGTAACGGAAATGATTTATGTAACGGTAATGCCAAAATGTAACGGTAATGATTCTCCATGTATTTAAAATACTAATACAGCATATATAACAAACATATTTATACTTTGCATATGCTGTACAATATAACTTCAATTTAATGTTTACTTTTGTTGCGGGGTCATGAGGTTCGCTACGGATATCACAACAATCACAACAACTCCACTTGCAGATTTAATCACTTCCCAGTCTAGAAGGGGGAGGTTGCCCGGTCATCTCTGTAATTATATGAATGACACGTTTTTATAGGCGAAAGTGCAGTGCACAGTGGTGTTCCGTCGACTGACTTTGCAAAAGTGACCCTTTTCATTTAGTGGTAAAATTACAGAGGCAACCGGGGCAATAATATTGTAGGAGGCCATAATTACAATGATACTAGAAATAGCAGACAACAATATACATGGAACAGATACATGACGCCTATACGTATTCACGGAGAGGTTACCAGTGGAGTACACGTAACTATGCCCGAGTAAATGAAGCGCAACATCAATTTCTCAAATATACGTGGGCTATGGGACCACTGTGGTCCCGGATCAGCTTGCGCAACCGCGCAGTCGGAACCGGGTCCTCACTGTACATGCAGACGTAAATGTTACGAAGTAAATACTACATATTACATAAAGTTAGAATTTAAGCAGGATGAACTCACTACGGCTACAGTTTCACAATTAAAATATAATTACTAGTAACTCGGAGTTTCACAATTAAATTATAACTAATAGTAGCTACAAAGGAAACATACCTGTAATTATATGAATGACACGTTTTTATAGGCGAAAGTGCAGTGCACAGTGGTGTTCCGTCGACTGACTTTGCAAAAGTGACCCTGTGTTAGTGGCATGCCCGTGCAGGTGAGATACATGCGCGCGCATAAAGAAGACTGCGCATCTTAGATCGCATGGCAAGGCGGGAAAGAATACGCAAGGCGGGAAATAATATGCTTCAGAATAAATAAGAAAGCATGCGATGACATGATAATGAGATGAGTGAAATCACTTGTATAATAGTACGACGAGTGACATTTCAATGAGTATAATGCGAATGGCATATTATTATATAATAGGACTATATATTACTTATAGGTCTAATTATGGGATGCGCAAAATGCCCTGTGGCACTTTTAATGTGATTACCAATAGAAACCCACACTCCTCGAAGCTGTGTTTCATTTTTGTTGTTTCAGAGCTTTTACTAATTAAATCCTGATATATAAATGTTGTAGGTCTGAATAAATGTGCCATTACTGACCGACATCTGATGGGACCTGGTTTATATCTAATTGACGCATGAACTGACTGGTTAGTATGGTAATTTATCATTGCCGTTACACGATCGGCATTACCGTTATACAATTTTGTAACGGAAATGACCGTAACGGTAATGATTTTTCTTTGAAAACTCCCATTTTTCACCCCTCTGTATACAACGTATCATGAAGGTAGAATATGCAAATGCAACGTTGTAAGTGTGTCTATCCATCAATTTTGGTTTCAGTCGACCTACATACATATGGACGTGTATAAACCCCGAACGGTAATGATGCATGTAATGTGTAACCTTACAATTCCGAATATAGACCGACCTCGTTCTCGGCAATGACTTAAGTTGTGTTACCACCGTGTTTATTTATAAATCGCACGCCCATAAACAGTGTTCATTGCATTAGTAGCTGAGAGTAGGAAAGGGAGGTTACTCTGACTTTACATTTTTTTGTTCAGCATAACGGTAATGATTCGATTTCGCGGGACAGATACATTAACGTCAGTATTTTTGACAACAAACGGCAAATTTAATGCAGAATAAGTTTAATGTAAATGTTAAACTATGTTAATTCAGATGCAATGTATAGTAAAGTACAAGTGGACAAGATTTGAGAATTACGGGCTTGCGAACTGTGCTGATTGATGATCGTGACATGCTCATTTGGTGCACCACACATATGCCAACAACAGAAAATAATAACTAAACACACATAGCAAGAATTGTAAATACTGTTTTCTTAATGGATTGGTATTATACATAGTTTCTTTACTGTCAGTAAATTACACCGGTACACCAGATGTACATAAAATATAGAATCACTGATACAGTGGTAATTCATCTATACATACAGCAGACTGCAATAAAGTTTATATGCACAACACTGATATAACTATTATATGTTGGAAAATGTTGGAAAATATCGCTTGTTAATATGGCCGCGCTTTTGTGGTCACCTACTGTCATGGCGGAATGTTGCTAGGCTGGTGGTTACCAACCGGGAGTGCGTCATGTAAATGTGGTGCATTAGTGGTGGGTTGACCGACTGTATCTCGTAGATTGACTGTACTATTATGGTGTGTAGATATTCAGAGAGCTAGAGGTTTCGCTACCGCAAGTTAATTACCCCAATTAACAGGTCGCCTGGTTTGCGGGTCCACATAAACTGTTAATCCAGGTAAACTAAAAAACGCTATGCTTATCAAATGTATCACAAAATAGTTCCAGCGACAACATTAACACATACAACATAATAGAAGGTCATGTAAGTGTTACGAAACAACACACAGAAGCAGCAACCAACAACATTAAAACATCCACCCCAAATGCCAGTCCAATGGGTAGCCCGGTGGAGGAAAAAAATAAGTGCGCTAATATAATAAGAACAAAACATACAATATTCCCCTTACACAAAAACAATCAAAAGCTTTTAACAGGAATGGAACATTTGGTAGTCGTCAAACTAAAAAACCTAAAGTCCAATGTAAGCAATGTCCCAATGTTCTAGCGCCTCCAGTACAGCTGAGAAGCAGTGAACCTGAAACAGCCTCCCAGCCAGAACCTCTGAATAGTAAACATGGCGCTCTTCTGCACAAACGCAGAATATGTTCGCAATAATACATAACATTAATAAAACATAAACATATATGGGTAGAAATAACAATAGTAATAATCACCCCCTGACAGTCCTTCAATGGAACTGTCGGGGATTTCTACGGACAAGGGGAGAGTTTATAAATGCTATAGAAACTAACATATTGTCACCCGATGTAATATGCCTTCAGGAAATGCCAAAACCATCAACTCTAACAGGATACAACTTAATAGCGCACTCCACAAATCCATTCCATGGTAGTGGAGTAGGCATATTACATCGGGTGACAATATGTTAGTTTCTATATGCTAAAAATGAAGTTTCTTGTACAAAATTAAAAACGAATCATCTGAAGGAAACAAAAATATTCTTTATTTTGCAATTAAAATATTAGCTAGTAACAAAGGTAATATAGACATACTAAATGTATACATCGGTCCCGGTGGCAGTACAAACGCTACTAAACTACACAATCTATATAACATTACCAAACAGATAAGTAATAAAGCTCTGATATTGAGTGACTTTAACGGACACAACCCACTTTGGGACGTGCATTATCTCGCCAAAACTAACAAAACTGGTGATGAAATAATAAACTTTTTAGACAATACAGATTACGTATCATTAAATGATGAGGCCGTAACCTTCATACGTCTCATATCCCACATAGTAAAGGTATAGGAACAACACCAGACATAACATTAGCTACACCAGCTCTAGCTTCCTCGTCCTCCTGGGGGCCGTTTCACTAAACTACTTAAGACTAAAATGTTGGTAAGCGCAAATTTAGAATCGTCTGCAAATTTGAATTGATGGATTTACATTTATTGAGCATAGGCTGCATATGCAGCCTATGCTCAATAAATGTGAATCCAACAATTATTTACAAGAAAACAGTGTTAATGTGAAATTTACAGACTATCATAATTTTGCACTTACGAACATTTTAGTCGTAGGAAGTTTAGTGAAACGGGCCCCAGGTTCGTACAGGATTCTACACTAGGAAGTGATCACTGTCCAATAATTACTAAAGTTTTGACCCAATACCATAAGAGTACTCCCGCAACAATTCCTAAATGGAAGTTAGGTCAGGCTAACTGGGAGCTCTTCAATCACTTATGTTCAACTAAGTTACACGTAGAGAAACAATTAAACTGCAATGAATATCATAATCAATTTGTGAGCACTCTCTACACAATCAGTAAGGGATGCATACCACAGACAAGTGGCAAAGCACACAATCGCCCAACCAATCCCTGGTGGACTCCGGCCTGCTCGGATGCCATTACAAACAGGGACAATTGTCTGCGTAGATGGAAACAGGCATATAAATATCATAAAACCCACGAAGAAAAAAGGCGGGACGAGTATCGGGAGGCCAAATCCCTCGCGTCCGCCACATTAAATGAGGCAAAACAAATCGGTCGGGAGAAATTTATTTCGGAACTTAATGACGAAAAAACTAGTAAATAAATTTGGGATCAATTCAATAGAATCAGAGGTAAACGTACACCACCACTACCACCAATGTTACATAACAACAACCTAGTCTACGATGAAAAACAAAAGGCAGAGGTGCTCACAGACCATTATAAAACTATTTCTAGTAACGACAACCTTACACCAGAATTTAGACAAGTCAAAGAACAAAGCGATCCAATTATCCAATCTAAGATAGATACACAAACACTATATATATTATAATTCCTCAATCAAATGAAGGAACCTGTCTCAATAGACGTTTCATCATGTCAGAAGTAAAAGCTGCCCTTAAAAGTAAAAAGAATACAGCACCAGGAGCAGATAAAATACACTATACAATATATAAAGCATCTTCCTATTGAATCTATGGAACAATTGCTCCTGGCTATAAATAAATCCTGGGAAAACGGTACCCTACCTGGCTCCTGGAAAGAAGCTACCATCATCCCTATATTAAAACCTAAAAAGGATACAACGCATCCATCTTCATATAGACCAATATCGTTAACACCAACAATTTGAAAAGTAATGGAAACGATGGTAGCGAATAGTTTAAAACACCATATAGAACCAAACCAAAAATATAAGCCCGACTCAATCAGGATTCAGAAATCAAAGATCGACATTAGATCAACTAGCACGACTGGAAACCGTAATGAAAACAGCTACTATGGAAAAGAAAACGGTCGTTACTGTGTTCTTAGACCTAGAGAAAGCCTTTGACCTAATGTTGACAAAGGGAACAATAGAGCAACTCATAGAGAAGGGCATAAATAACAGAATGTTACGGGCAGGAAAATTAGAGTCAGAATAGGAACAGAGCTACTCTGAATTCCAAAACATAGATAATGGTTGCCCCCAGGGCAGCGTCGTTAGTCCAATACTATTTAACATCATGATTGACACACTGCATACTGAAATTAACAATGCTAATAAGAATACACGTAACAAAGAAGACATATCACAATTTGCTGATGACAGCGTGATCTGGAATGCACATGCGAATCTAGATGTAGCCCTCGGAGTTGTACAAACATCACTAGATAATATTACAATATGGTAAAATAAATGGGGGTTTAAAATCTCCCCACTTAAAACTGAGGCAGTCATATTTCATAACGGAGGAACATTGTGCTATAAAGATGCGGAGCAGCGGTATACCTATACAAGAGAACAGCAATATAGAATACAAACTCTAGTGGGGAACAACCAATCAATCCCTTACAAGAAATGTGAAAAAATGTCTAGGTATGATATTAGACAACAGATTAACCTGGAGTCCTCAAGTAACAGACCTAGTCCAACGGTGTAGGAAGGACCTTAATATAATGAAACTTATATCAGGTACATCATATGGATCAGACAAACCGCCTCTCCTACGATTATATAAAGCATGAATACTATCTAAAAGGGACTACGGCTGTATGTTATACAAAGACGCAGCGGCCAGTCATCTAAATAAACTAGAAACAAATCAAAGAGTAGCATTAAAGGTAGCAACGGGTGCCAATCAATCAACTAGAGCCGCAGCAATAGAAGTAGAAACAGTTGTACAACCACTGTATCTGCGACGTGAATGTAATTTACTAAAATATTGGGCCCGCACCCAGCCCCATGGTGATAACCTACCACTTAGCGAACTAATAAAACCCAAACGTACATATAAATACAACATGTTAAGAATTAAAACATGTCCTAGTACACCGAATAAAAAATCTAACGAAAATCATAGCCATCAACCAAATGCTAACAAGTATCAATCTAACAATAATAAAATAAAAACATGTTATGCAATGAACGCAATGAGCGTAAAAGAAGAATATGAACTAAATGACTGTAAAATACAACCATTCTTCACACACATTTCTTACTACCCATTTGAAATCACAGCAAGATCTGACCTTACAGAAATAATAATAGATAAGAATAGGGATCCAGCCCTCAGCCTTAAAAACGCAACAGATTACATTCACCACCATTGGAAAGACACGCTATATATACAGATATGTATACACGGACGGTAGCAAAAACTCAGAACTAGGAATAGCATCAGCTGCTTTTGAAGTACCCAAACTATAGTCATATAAAACAATATAAGTTGGCATCAACTCTAAGTGTATTTACATCAGAGCTTATTGCCATAGAAAAAGCCCTTATATTCAACCTTACGCTAAATGACTACAAAAACACCGTAATTATAACAGATTCATTAAGCTCTGTTCAAGCTATATTAATTCAAGTGCATCTAAAACTAGACCCGACAAAATACATAACATTAAGACACTTTATAATAAGCAAAACAGTGGAACAGGGCAAGCTTATAAATATAGACTGGGTCCCTTCCCATATTGGAATACCCGGTAATGAATAAGCAGATCGCGCGGCTGTTTCAGCATTTTTTTTCTTATATATAATATATTGTTACATATCTATAATAAATATTTAAGTAAAAGTGAATGCGCATGTGTAAAGTTGATTTTGCATCAATGTTAGAAAAATACCTACCGAAAATATAATATGGCTTCGGCGGATTGGAGATTTTCGAGTTGTATATGTTGTATATCTTCTTAATAAAAACATTAAATTAAGTTTTTTATTCTTATATATAATATAGTGTTACATATCTATAATATATATTTAAGTCAATGTGAATGCGCATGTGTAAAATATAATATGGCCTCGGCGCATTGGAGATTTCGGGGCGCATTGGAGTTTTATATGTTATATAACTTCTAAATAAAAGCATAATTTTGTTTTCTTGTTGTATATAATATACTGTTATATATGTATAATAGTTTTTTAAGTCAACGTAAGTACGCACGTGTAAAGTGGAGTTTGTATCAATATTACAAAAATGCCTACCGAAAATATAATGTGGCCGCGGCGCATTGGAGATTTCGAGGCGCAATGGAGTTTTATATGTTATAATATATATCATCTATGTAAAAATATAAAAAACATTTTTTCTTGTTGTATATAATATACTGTTAAATAAATGCGCATGTGTTAAGTGGAGTTTGTATCAATGTTAGACAAATGGCTACGGAAAATATAACATGCCGCAGCAGACCGGGTAGCAAATATATGTGTTACAATATCAGAGTAGATACAGAACATACAGGGTAGGCATTATATATGTGTTACAATATCAGAGTATAGTATGTGTTTATCAGTATAGGGTAGGGTAGGGTAGGGTAGCGAAACCTCCGTCATCCGTTTGAAAAGGCGCCGGGAAGCCCGCTGTATACACATTACCCAATTGGCGCAGAGTTCGAAAGCACAACAGAAACTTTACACAAAGACGGCATTTAAAATACACATTAGCTGCAGTATGTACAATTGTACAACGATACTTTTCAAGACACTAATACCATTTATGTTCGCCTTATTTTCGTTGCTGTATCGTAGTCGTGCAAGACACTGATTGACTGTATCATTAATGGATCGTGTTGTTTATATTCACTCCAACTCGTTCATTAACAATTACGGACCACGAACGTTTCGGGTCAGTCATTTCGGTCTACAGCCATTATATCTATATGTGCACCTTTCTCACATCCGTGGGTGCAATTGTGCTCATGTTATCACTTTTCGGAATCCACCAGTTTTTATTGATTTGTTGATTTTCATGTTTGGGGTCCCTAGATTGGATGACTGAGGTTTCGCTACCCTGCGCTTTCGTGGCCAGAGGTTTTGCGACTACATGTAGAGGTTAAGCTACCCTGAGTTAATTAGGACTGCGTTATAACTGGATCCAGGGCCTGAAAATAACACTGGTCTGAGGTCCTGGACCTGCAAATTTTAAAGTCGGACCTTTGTGTTTTACAAGCAACAAGTCCGCCGGACCTGTGATAAAGTTGAAATTTTTATCATCATTCAGTGGCGATGCTAAATCCATTCTGATTATCGTCTTATAAGATAATTTATGGTGACTCATTCAAGTATTTACACATGGTGTGACGAGTCATTTCCCATAAAACAGACACATATTTCTACCGTTTTTCCAAAAAATGCTTTGGACCTTTCACTTTTTTTCCTTGTTAGGTCCCGGACCTACTGGTAAAAGCTGTTATTTTGAGGCCCTGGAATCACAAGAATATACAGGTTTACATTCTTGGGACACAGGTTACAAATAAGACTGTAATTTAATTAAATAAATGTAATATTAATAGGTTCCAGATCATTTTGTACCCATAGGTGCGTGTTTTTTGGTTATTTCGTACCTATACTATTGTAAGAATTGACCTAGAAACAAGATTGCTACCCCGCTCCATACCTCCCGTGAGGGTAGCAATTTAAGCCCATCTCTTTAAAGGTACATGCCCATTCACTGCATTTAGTAGGCACAAACTGTTCTGTATATCCGAGACACCATCTGAGATATTTTCTGGCAAAATAAACATTCAGTCACCATTGCACCACGTATTGATTGGCATTATTAATACATTTTATATATCAGACGTAAATTTTCACACTGATATCAGGAGCGATAACCGTGTTTCCTTAAAATTTTAACAGACATTACTATTTATTCTCTGTATTTACTTTTTGACATGTAATGATCATACTTTATAATCTGTCGAAAATATTATTTTTTCAGGCGACTCATTTAATTAAATTAATTAGTATAAATAATTAAAAAATGGCAGCATGCCTCATTTGCATATGAAAATAGCCTGATACCACTGCGCGTCACTATCAGTAAAATAAATATTACTAAATGATTATATCTGTATAGCGGGCACTTGTAATTTTTAGAACTGGTGGAACAGTGACACAATTAAACAGTTATTTAATTCATACATTATAATGAACAGTTTGTGCCTACTGAGTGGGCATGTATCTTTAATGTAACACATGGAAGAGTGACTTTTGCAATCGGTTATCCGGCGTGTTTGATATGTTAGCGATATAAAACTGTCAAAACTGTATCAATAAATTATTAATAAAAAACATACCCTTGCGTGTCCGAAGTTCGTGAACATAAAGCAAACTCAATGCGTAGACAGCTACGCAATCAACATTTATTCAATTTTAAACTCGCTCACCCTTTCTGTAATTACCTAATCTTTAAAAAATATTTACAATCACAAGAGATCACCGATGCAACACTCCATCACACAAAGAAATATGACATGCATATTGCCGTGGCGGTCGCCATTTTGTGCACTCGAGTAACTCAGTTCGTAATACACGTTTCCCAGCATGCAATTCGTTAATAACGTCAACAGCTAAACACTGAAATTCGAGAAATTAGGTCAGAATTGATATTTTTAATGCTGATGTGCATGAGGTTTAAAAATATTATTATTTCCAATTACTTACACCATTATTATTCCAGTACATTTTTCCCCAATAAAAGTAGATTAATGATTAATCTACTTTTATTGGGGAAAAAATGTATTGGAAAAAAAATGTTTTGGTAGACATATTTTATGACTTGTATAAACAGTTGTGTGCTGACCTACATTGCAGGCTAGTATAGTCCATGTTTAAAAAACATAATTTGAACATACAAAATATGTATTCAGATCGTTATTACCGTACTAATTTTGGGATTATTTGCTACCACATTTTTGAACAATATTCCGTGTGTCAAATTTCAAGAGAACAAAATATGAGGAGAAAATATAAATTTAGTGTGACATTACCTAGACCGGAAGTCGCCTGTCACAACTCAACACGTGCAGTAGTGAATACACATATGCCGAGAATTTTGATGTCTGGATAACTCACTGGGATTAACAAATTTCATCTGTTTTGGGTAACTACCTCAACTTTGTTTGATATTTGACTTGTTTTCAATCGCAGTTTTGTTGATAAATGAATGTGTTGACAGCAGAAGACCCAATTTCAATGTGTTCATCCGTGTTTTTATGTACAGTACACTCAGCGCGAATTGTGCCTCTTCCCACTCGACCCCGTGATCGGATGGAGAGTGGGCATAAACATTCCTCCCACCGTGTCGGGTGGAAATCCCACCCGTCACGGTGGAGAGGCAAAAATCACCACCGTGGGAATATTTTAAAGACCGAATCTGCTGCACACCGCGTTCCCCCATGACCCACCGTATTAGCCCACGGCACATCACCGTGCCAGCGTACAGGTAATGTGGTCAGAGAGGAGTGCATATATGGCTGACAAAATTTGAAAATCGTCTCATGCACAGTACTGTCAAATCATGTTTTGTTGAGAATACGTTACATTTTCGTTTTTCGCGATCTCGATCTACGCGCTAGATCGCGTAAGGAGACGATTCTCATATGCACAGTACTGTCAAAACATGTTTTGTTGTGAATATGTTAAATTTTCGTTTCGCGATTCATCACGCTTCGTGTTTTCGCGATCTCGGTCTATGCGCAAGATCGCGAAAACGCGAAATATGTTTTGTTGAGAATATATTTCATTTTGTTTCGCGAAATTGTAACATGTACAAATCGTCTTAGGAGACGATTCTCATGTGCTGCCAAAACATGTTTTTATTAAGAAATGGAACAAATGTGGACAAACATTTCTGACAATAAAAACATGAGACGATTCTGATGTGCTGCCAGTACATATTTATTGAGTAAATAAAGATTCCGTTACCCTTTTTTGAGATTCTACACCTTCTCTCCGACCAATAAAATGGAAGAAATATTTTTATCAAGCGCGGTGAAAACCGCTATGCTATAAGCATGATAAGAGAGATAAGTTCCATTCCATTAATAAATATGTGTAGAGTAATTGATCGTAAATGTGCTGCTCTTGTGTCGGCGTGTTTCAAAGATCCCATCGACACAACTTAACCTTTAGATGTCATTTTATAACCTTTGATGTCTCATTTTCCAACACCGACACACGTCCCAGTAGGTCACCGCACGTGCATATGATGATGATGATGACAAAACCGGGCTTATTGCATATGTGACTAGCGAAGACCAACACGTGTTCACCATCAGTAGATCGTAACATGTCCCTAACAGGACACGTACATCGTTTTAGGAGACGATTCTCATATGCTGCCAAAATATGTTTATTAGAAAAAATAATATTATTTTTTTGACAAAACATGAGAATTGCCTCCTAAAACACGAGAATTATAATGGTGTTCTGTTAGTGTCGTGTAACTCGCATTTACTCGATCTCGACCTCTACATGAGATCGCAAAAACCCTTTCATATGTATCTGACATATTCCCCAATATCCACATTTCTTCTATTTCTTAATTAAAATAATGTTTTACACCACATGATTAACGTTTCCTAAGGCGATTATGATACTACAGTGTCCTGTTAGGGCCAGTTACATTCTCGCGTTTTCACGATGTCGATCCATGCGCCAGTTTGCGAAAACGCAAAGTGAGATCGCGATGTGAAAATGGGACATATTATATTCAGTCGTGCGTTTTCGCGCTCTCGCGTTGGAATTGCGTTTTACTTGCATGCATGTGCAAAGCGAAATTTCAAGACGTATCCATTTTACACACCATGAGCAAACCCTGTATTTACAAAAGCTTCAGCGGAAGGCATTAGAAATATGTTTGTTTGAAAGGAAAAATGTATATATTTATAAAAAAAATGAATAAAAAAACACAAACGTAAGTCAGAATAAGTGTAAATGTTTGGGTACTACGCTATGACTGTACAGGTAAGCCAGCCTGGCGTCTCGGTGGAACGCGGGGTCGTATCACGGGGGAACACCGTGGCCGTTTTATGGCTATTGGAAGTTCGTCCAGCTTGGTCTCCGGCCGCGGTGGTAATACAGGTAAAATATATGGTCACCGTGGGAGGCACATAACTCCCACCGTGATTTTCCCACTCTGAGAAAATTCCTCCCACCGTGAGAGAGTGGAAAAGGCACAAAGCACTCTGAGTGTAATCGAAAACACGAACTTACGTACCTCACGTATTTAGGACACGACACGATACACATGCAGGAATTGGTTATTTTATTGTGTCAAGCATGCCTGCGCACCCCTCCCCTCCACCAAAAAAAAAAGAAGAGAATTTTGAAGTCTGCTACATTCAATTTCAAGCATTCTGGTGGGCTTCAAGACCAATATTTTCACACAGTTTGGTGCCACATTGCTGACAGGTCTTCTAATTTTAGGAAAACGGACTGAAATGTGCCCATGTCTGCAAAAAATGTACAACACTTGGCCACATGATAAGTTACTGACCATACATACATACATGTAGCAGCACTAGCTGATGTCTCATTAGAACTCCAGCACAAGCTGTAATGTACACATGTATGCTGGACAATTAAATGTAATGGAAAAACAACTCCCAATGTCCGAAACTGTGGGTACGAAATGACCAAACATCATGGTCAATTCGTACCTACAGTGTTCATACATACATGAAAAGTGAAGGGACCATATGGTCCACAGAGGTATCTTTTGGGGCCATTCGCGAACAGTAATTAAAAAAAAAAAACGATGTTCATAATCGGTTGTTTTGGTCCGTTCACGATCGGCTTCAGTTTCGGTCCGGCGAACAGGCGATCACATCCTCCGTTTCCGGATAATATGGTTTGTCATTGGGGGTTTGCGATTCAATGCCGAGCCCGGCGCTACTTTCACGATCTTTGCAATGACAACTTCCATATCTAATTACTGTAAGTTAGCGCGCTGACCAATGAAAATCGATAACACACTGTCGCTACATGCATTGCTTGATTGAATATACTGATGTTCCGACACGGTTATTCTGATTTCACGGCTAGGTGATTTCTCGCCGTGATTCAGTAAACACGTTGAGCAATTGGGCGAATTTGTGTGTGCCGTCGGGGCACAATGGTGTAATTTATTTTGGGCATTCATGAAAATATAGCGCCATTTGCGCGTCCTAGAATGAACTAGGTACGAAAATGACCGAAAAACACGCACATATGGGTACGAAATGACCAAACTGGGTACAAAATGGTATGGGTACAAATTGACCAGGAATTTTCCATTTTACGGCAGTCGTAAAATTTGAGCAACAACAAACACAATCGCTATATTGTCCATAGGTGAGATTCGACAGCAGTGCACTATGTAACAGTAGTCGGCATGTGTACTCGTACTGTATGCATTCGGACCGAGTTCAGCGCAGTGTATTGGTCAAATATCTCATTGAAAATTATATCAGACAAAAACATTGGACAAACCAAAAAATTTTCGATCTGAAACACTGAAATGGGTCAAATTGTAATTGTAGCCATAGATAACGTATCGGAGGTGAATTATTGTAGCTAGAATTGACCATGATGTTTGGTCATTTCATACCCATATTTTTTTTATTTTTATACACTCATATAAGAGCTGCCAATTTTCCATAGATTAATGATTGGTATAACATAAATGAATTTTGATGTTAATTAGCCATAAATTGCCAGATAATTGAAAACAAGTATGCAATTAGGTTAGTAGTATTATATAGTTTACCCCCTTGGGCCCCACCTCATTTCTGTTAATGGGGAGCACACCCCAGACACGCCTGTGATCCCATTTTGCTCTTACTGTCTGGGTTTTCCTTTTAGACATACCCATTGTACCAAATCAAGAGACACAATGAGGGTAGGTAAAATTAGTCCACGATCGGTTCGGGTTTCATCTACCATTTTCCAATTAGAGAAATGCAATGCGGAGGTATTGGAAACCAAGGTTTTGACTACACCCAAACGGTATGGCACAGAAGTACGCAACCACGAAGGACATGGGGATTCGCACTGGGCGAACGCACAGACCGGTACGTCCTTCTGCAGAATGTATACAATGGCACCCTTGCAAGCGGCATCGCAGAAGTGGACTAACTACCCGAAAGAGCTTCATACAGAGCTCAACCCGTCTCCGACGTCTGTCGACAACATCTACCTGTGGACGCTGCTCCGTCTGTCCATGTTGCTCGAGGATCTGCGGAACGACGGAACTGGCCTGAATGCTTTGGACTGCACTTAAGACTTCTCCGGCACCCTCAACCAAGAAGCGCTCTTGTGCCATCTGGTTCAGAACCACCGCTTCCTACAGACGGAACGGCGGGATGGAGCAGCGACAGACGATGCCCCAAAAAAACGTATCCTCGGCAACGAAGACAGTATTGGCAAAAACTACCTGTCGTTCCTGGCGCGCAAGAGGCTCTGGGCAACAATGTAGCCAACTACTGCAAATGCCCCCGACAAAAGGCTTGGACGGACCTTCGCACACCCGGATATCCGTACCTGAGGCATCTACCGTATCGAGGTCTCTGTACGGCCGTGGGAGGTTGGTCTGGCATGAGTTCACGAAGCTGTGGACTATGCACAGTCTGTCGGCCTCCCGACCGCCGCTCTTCTGGGTGCAGCCCCTCGCAAGCCAATGGGCTGCCATACACTGCAACCTGGTGCTCATTCGAAGCAGACTAAGACGTTCTATGCCATCTACTGGGGGCACACCGGCACCAGAAGACTCGGGGTGTACAAGGCCTACGACGACGAGGCTTCGAGGTTCTCCAGGAAAGCTATCTGCCTCTGTGGGTGTCGGCATTCGGCTTTGTAGGGGTACCAATCCACGCTGTGGTAGACCAAGACGACGAGGGGGTGCACACCACGCCACACCTACCGAAATCTAGAAGGCGGGACGTTTCTGGCCTGCAGCCCCCTTCGCACGTCACCTCCAATTGGAGCCACAACCTGCACCAGACACCGAGTTTGTGTGCTGGAGATGGAACCGGAAGGTGTGGAACAACAACCGCAAACTTCTACCTTTCCCGATCGAGGAGATCGAGACTACCCAAGAAACGTGTCTGCTATCGACCCGCGAGGCCAAGCTGCTAGCGGAGGATCTTTTGCTTCGGAAGAACAACTGGCGAGGAGCCACCCAGAAAGAAAATGAGGACGCGAGAGCAGAAATTGTGGCTAGACAACAGGCAGGCAGCACATATGCTCCTACATGAGCTAGAGGGGAAAAAGAGGGCTCTCTCCGAAAAGGTACAGTTCTATCGAGAACCTCTGCAGGCCGCCAGCTGCGATTTCTGCACCAGAAAACGCTCGAACACGAGGTGTGAAACAGTATGAGGTGCGAACTCACGATTCTAATGTGCTGCCACGTTTATTGAGCAAAAAAAAACATATTTTGATACGTGTTATTGGTTAGGCTACTGCATCGCATCGTCGACCTATACACAAGATCGTGAAAACGCGAGACCAAATCGCGAGGCAAAAACGGGAGATTCTATTGTATTCATTCTCGCGTTTTCGCCTGGCTATCTCGCATTTTCGAGACCGCGATGTCGCGTTTTCGCCTCGGTCTTTTCACGATGTCGCCTTCCGCTTTTGGAAATACGTTTGTTCATGTCATTATGTGGGCCCGTAGGCCTGGGGGGTCGCAGCGGTCTAACGATCCCCCCCCAACCTCGAGGTCCACTTTTTCAGAGAAAAAAAAGAATCGTGTATGGAACGTCACAGTTAGAAGCTCAGCCGTTGCGGAGATTGCAGGAAATTGCGTTTCAGACCACCTATATTTCAAATTTTCCCGGACCCCCCTAGATACCTCAGGTCCCCTTGGGCCTTCCAAACTACCCCCCTCCCCCCCCCCCCCCTTCTTCAAACAGGTCTGGCTACGGGCCTGTAATATGTGTGTGTAGAATGCATGCGTGTTGAAATTGAGTTTTGCGCATACATTACATGTACGTACGTACGTAGAATGCAATTCGAACTAGCATGCTTTATATGCATGTACGTACGTAGAACGCAAATCCAACACGCATGCTGTCTACACATGCATGGGCAAATCGTATTTCCAAAAGCGGAAGGCGAGATCGAGATCGCAAAAACGCGAGGTTGTAACATAAAAAGAAATATGGCCGTACCCACCATCCCCAATTAGCACATTTGCGACAAATCATTTTCGGTCTAGCTGCACACCTGATGGTGTCTACAATCATCAGTCGGTAATCCAGTTTCACGTGCAAAGTGTGACTGACCTTTAGAATTCGGTGGAAACAAACATACCAAAACCACGCTATGTAGTCGCTCACGTCATCGCATCGCCGATGAATTGATAATTACGCATTAGCTTGTGCATTTTCACATTTGTTTGATTTCTTGATAAAACCAAGATTTGGCAGCACATGAGAATCGTTTCCTAAGACGATTCTCAAATGTTGTCAAAATATGTTTTTGTAAAGAAATATCAATGTACCGGTATTCGGGTTTTCTTTTCACATTTGTCCGATGTCTTAATAAAACATGTTTTGGCAACACATGAGAATTGTCTCCTTAGACGATTCTAATATTTTGTAAAAAGAATTGTCACATTTGTTTGATTTCTTAGACCGTACAAACAATTGACAAATTCAGAAATCCACAACTTAATTTGTGTTTCTCGAGTCTGGTTTCATATGGTGGCGAGGAAATACAATTGTCACGTAGGCCATTTCACTTTACCGCGCGTTACATCAGCTGTTATTCTAAGTACGTATGGTCACTCGTTAGGAGCATTTCTTTCCTTCGTTTATAAGGAATGGGTTGTGGCCTAGGGCTTAGAACACCGACTTCCAATCTGGAGGTTGTGGGTTCAAACATCGCCTTGGGAATCAAACATACCTTCATAGTATGTCCATCCCATTCAATTTCACTTTTTCCTTCGTTTATATGCCGCGTAGAAACGATAATTTAAATTAAGAACCTTAAATTCCATTTCCACCCTGTGAAGGAACATGCATTTATTTCTCTAAAGTTAGGTGTCTTGGCCTGTCGACGCAGTGAGACGAAAACGTTAACATACATAAAATAAATCAATAACCATCGATCGCCGCATAATATTTTCGCTAATTCGCTAATTACTTTCAAATTTGATTAAATTAATATAATCAGGGTCTCTGTAGATTGCTATATCACTTTCTTGCGATACACAGGTACTACTGTGTAACACAGTAGCTGCGAATCGCCAGGACGCCCGCGGCGTTATCGATCGATAAAGTGGTCAGTTTTGGGATTACGTTTATGACAGTCCGGTTCCAAAAAACGGGCTTGTGGCGGGACGTTCTAACAGAAAATAGTGACTAAATTCCAGCATAGAGGCACTTGCCCGAGATTAAAACCGACTTGTCCCGGGCGTCGGGCGTTCCAATTTGTACAGCCCTGGGTAGATTGGGGTGGGGTGTGAGGGAGGTGATTTTTTATGTTCCCCTTTCTTATACTACCAAATGACATGCATTGTGCCTATGTGCACATGTTTGGTGGGAAATAATTATGCTTTGTAGTATTCAAACACAAACTTTTGGGTGGGTGGGGGGGAGAATTTCCAGGGTGGGGGGGGGGGGAGAATTTCCTAGGGTCGAGCCTGGGGGGGGGGGGGAGAATTTCGTAGGAAATTCTTCCCCGGGGGGGGATATTTCCAGGCTCGACCCTGGAAATATTCCCCCACAGTGGGGGAGATTTCCAGGGGGGAGAAGCCTATATAGGAAGCCTATAAGTGGAATTGTACATTGACTGTAACTCTGGCTACGGATAGTACTCAGGGGTGGGAATTTTCAGGATATATTCTGAAATCAGGATTTGTGATTCCTGATATTTGCCAAAAAAAATACTAATGTTTCAACATGGGAAGCACATTTTCACACATTTGTGGGTGCAAAACTATGTTTGTTCAGTCATTTTCAGGATTTGGCATTTGGAACTGTTCCTACATGTACCCCTGGGTACTGGAGTAGATTGTAGGTGTGTAGAGATACATAGTGCATTTTGATTTTTTTTTTGACCACCAGTAGCCGATTTCATCAAAATTGCAAAGTATTCTTTCCTAGCAAAGTATACTTTGAGGGAGCAATCATTGATTTTTCCGAAATGCATTATTTCATGCAGAACTAACGATTGCATATATTTGATGATTAAAACTATGCAGAATTATTATACTGAATTTATTACATTATCACAGCCAAAATTGGCTGTGATAATGTAATAAATTCAGTATAATAAAAATTAATAAATTTATTTTAAAATTGAAAATTTCTCCCTCAAAGTATACTTTGCTAGGAAAGTATACTTTGCAATTTTGATGAAATGGGCTACTGGTCATGGATTATTTCTGTTTTTGGACTTAGAAGTGAGAGGTCCTCTGTACATGTATATGTATGCTAAAGTTCATTATTCAGTTTCTGGGCTCAGTCCGGGCTTGTGAAAGTCTGTCGGGGCTTGTAGCATTTGGATGCCGTTCTGGCTGCTGATACATGGAGTTTAAACATTACAATGCTGAATTAAATTTTGTCGTCTGCTGTTTCAGGGCCTGAAAATAGCACTGGTCCGAGATCCTGGACCTGCAAATTTTAATGTCGGACCGTTGTATTTTACAAGCAACAAGTCCGCTGGACCTGTGATAAAATTTAAATTGCGATTGAAGCCGGGTCCTATTATTCCCATGCGGATTATATCCTAAGTTCATAATTACCCTGTCCGACCCAGCAAGCAACCCCAGTGTCTCAATTATTCAATGTTGTCATTCGACTGTGTCACATGTCTCAGTGTATTGTACTGTGCCATGTTATAAGTGTACCTGTATTATAAATATTATTATATGTCTGTACCGTGTTCATGTCTGTGTTCGTGCTCATGTGTTCTGCATTACTGAGGGAGTTTTCCTACATTTCAGGGTGAATTGTAAGGACGGTGAATTGTAAGGACATAGTTCCGTACAACAGCGTAATTGAGGTTATATCGAGTCCACAGGTGTATACCATATAGGACAGTTGTAATATATACTTTATATCACAGACAACACATACATGTACCATGATCACTAAGGATATAAACTGATATAAAGGATCAAACTTGTTATACCCCCACAAACAAAGTTTGAGGGGGTATATAGGAGTCAGCTTGTCGGTCGGTCGGTCGGAAATTCCCTTCCGCTCTATATCTTCTACACCCATGCATGGATTATCAAATGGCTTCGCACAAATGTTTCTCATGATGAGAAGGTGTGTCGCGATCAATAACCACGCACCTACATCCAAGGTCAAGGTCACAGTTGAAGGTCAAATGTCAAACCTATTGAAATTCCCTTCCGCTCTATATCTTCTACACCGATGCATGGATTATCAAATGGCTTGGCACAAATGTTTCTCATGATGAGAAGGTGTGTTGCGATCAATAACCACGCACCTACATCCAAGGTCAAGGTCACAGTTGAAGGTCAAAGGTCAAACCTATTGAAATTCCCTTCCGCTCTATATCTTCTACACTGATGCATGGATTATCAAATGGCTTGGCACAAATGTTTCTCATGATGAGAAGGTGTGTCGCGATCAATAACCACGCACCTACGTCCAAGGTCAAGGTCACAGTTGAAGGTCAAAGGTCAAACCTATTGAAATTCCCTTCCGCTCTACATCTTCTACACCGATGCATGGATTATCAAATGCCTTGGCACAAATGTTTCTCAGGATGAGAAGGTGTGTCGCGATCAATAACCACGCACCTACGTCCAAGATCAAGGTCAAAGGTCTAAACTGAACAAATATTAAAAAAAAAAATTCCCTTCCGCTCTCTTCTACACCGATCGAACATGGATTATAAACAAATCCTTGCACCTTGGCAAAATGTTTCTCAGGATGAGAAGGTGTGTCGCGATCAATAACCACGCAACCTACGTCCAAGGTCAAGGTCACAGTTGAAGGTCAAAGGTCAAACTATTGAACATTCCCTTCCGCTCTATCTTCTACACCGATGCATGGATTATCAAATGGCTTGGCCAAATGTTTCTCATGATGAGAAGGTGTGTCGCGATCAATAACCACGCACCTACGTCCAAGGTCATAGTTGAAGGTCAAAGGTCAAACTTATTGAAATTCCCTTCCGCTCTATATCTTCTACACCGATGCATGGATTATCTCACTATGCCCAGGGTCAAGGTCACAGACTTGATGCGTTTGAAACCTTAATGCTCGGCTAAATGGCTTATAATCAAAAATGCCTCGTTTTCTTTGGCTGCCAGTGGAGGTATTCGTGTGCCGACAGGCCACATTTCTAGTTTTCTTTTACCTCCTCTATTACATCACCATGGATAGGGAAAGGGAGAAGTTTACACGATCATCATTCAGTGCCAATGCTAAATCCGTTCTGATAATTTATGGTGACAGTCTATATTCCTTTTTTATAAAAAAAAAACATGCTTTGACAGCACTTTAGCATCATTTCTATCGGAAATTCAAATGATTCTATTGTACTGTCAAACCGTGTTTTTATTGAGAAAGATGACAAAATATGCATGTAAAAGAATACAGTGCTCCAGATAAGTTTTGTATCTAAAGAGTATTGCCCCAGATTTCAAATTCAAATTATATTTTACAAATCTATAAATGTATTATTAGGACCCCACCGAGAATCGGCGGTGCCCTATAGGTTTCGCCCTGTCCGTTTACATTTTGAAAGTTTTTGTAACAGTTTCTCAAATCACCTATAATTTCTGTTTGCCTTCAGCTAATATGCATTACTTAGTAACGATACATCCTTCCACATTAATACAATTACCCTCGCTACTGATCGTACGTCTGTCTGTTAATACAATTACCCTCGCTACTGATCGTACGTCTGTCTGTTAATACAATTACCCTCGCTACTGATCGTACGTCTGTCTGTTAATACAATTACCCTCTCTACTGATCGTACGTCTGTTAATACAATTACCCTCGCTACTGATCGTACGTCTGTCTGTTAATACAATTACCCTCGCTACTGATCGTACGTCTGTCTGTTAATACAATTACCCTCGCTACTGATCGTACGTCTGTCTGTTAATACAATTACCCTCGCTACTGAGTTTCTCAAATTTGCTTTTTGCAGCTCAACTAAGCAAATTTTCAACTTTATTACAGTATTTTCACTACTCAATTTGAAATCAATACGTATTTACACATTGCTGTGAGTATTTTGTACTCCCACATTAATCATTGCATATTCTGCAAACATAAGTGCATAACATATGCCAATACACACCTTATCTGGAGCTCTGAGAATAGCAGTCAACAATTTCGTTTCCCGAGTTCTAAGGGGTCCCTGTGTGGGAAAATGTTTCAATATATGAATAGTTGTACCGGTACATGATGTATATAATCGTCGTTGTCTTCAGATATCTGCGATGAATTTTGAGTTTGCAATCCCGGTGGCGAGAGATGACCTGCTGAACAGAACGGGTGTGAGTCATTACGTCGTGGACGAGGTGCTGTCCCCACGGGAGATAGCCGGCTCACTACAGGGTGGGTGGCCATGTGCTCTTCACATCACACGAGTAATTCAGTCTTACATGTTCCGGGAATGATTTACATGATCATGATTGCAAGCAACACATTCACCAGTGACCTTATTTTATGTTGCAAATGTATTTATTGTCTATGAGTCAATAATAATTAATTGCAGGGTTTCAGTATTGACCATTTGGGACATTTTAACTCCTGACTCTAGGCATTTGCAGCACAGGTGTCAATTTTAACTCTTAACTTGTAACTCATTAGGTTATATAGGGAGACAGATAGTTTTGTACATGTATATTCTGTAGATATGAGATTTTCTGGCAAACTAAACATTCATTCACCATTACCCCACATATAGATTATGATTGGCATCATTATACATCATTAGTATTTATTCTCTGTACTCTGTGGGAAAGCCCCGTGCAGGCACCGGGGCGGGATCAACTGATCCTGAGAATAGTGCTGCAGTAGCCATTGCTTGTCGTAAAAGGCGACTAAACTGGCTTAACGATTGGGTTCATACTTTCCTGAACCCACTATACCGGATTTGGCCCTCATGTACATTTTTGGCTTTCTTGTATGTAAGAGTTGAGTCGGGCTATGTCCCATATATAAAAGTAAGATTAGCGCTAATCCTATTACTTTTAGGGGATGGGATAAATGATGCTGGTGTGGCGAGGGCCTGGCACCAGATCAGGTTGTTCTAATTTCAGGACTGAATATATATTTTGATTGTAAATATTGAGTTCTGAAGTTGGGATTTACCCCCCTTGGACAGGTGGATATGATTGTAAATTGTAATTTTTTATCACTTCGTCCAGTATTCCCGCGACTTTTCCAAGTTTATACCCCGATAAATTCCACAAAAAGGCCATTCATTCCTATAGTATGCCCCCTGTCTTGGTAGAGCCGGAGGCATAGTGTTTGGACTGTGTCCGGCACATTAAGAAGTACACCAGAGTTTCTCAATTATGTCATAACTTTTATATATGCCTTGAAGGATTACTTAAATATTTTAACACAGTATACATCCGTGCTGCCCCTATTATGACCTTTTGAACTTCACAATATTTTCCAACATTAAAGGTTCATGCCCACTCAGTAGGCACAAAATGTTATTTATATCAGACATCATTTGAGACATTTTCTGGCAAAATAAACATTCATTCACCATTACCCCACATATTGATTGACATTATTATACATTTTATATCAGAAGTAAATTTTCACACCGATATCAGGGGCGATAACCGTGTTTCCTTAAAATGTTAACGGACATTACTATTTATTCCCTTTATTTATTTTTCGATGTGTAATGATCATACATTATAATCTGTTGAATATATTATTTTTCAGGTGACACATTTAATTAGTATAAATAAAACATATCATGCCTCATTTGCATATAAAAATAGCCTGATACCACCGCGTCATAACTTCTATATCCCTTGGTAGATTACTTTAATATTTCAATACATCAAATCTCTGGACAAATGCCACACATCCTTTCTGCCCGTAATATTAAGAAGTTTGCCACACACATTTGCTGCCCGTAATATTAGTTTGCCACACATCCTTGCTGCCCGTAATATTAAGAAGTTTGCCACACATCCTTGCTGCCCGTAATATTAAGAAGTTTGCCACCACACATCCACCTTAGCTGCCCGTAATATTAATTTGCCACACATTCACTTGTCGTAATATTAAAGAAGATTGCCACACATACAGCTTGCCCGCTGCCCTGTAATATTAAGAAGTTTGCCACACACACTTGCTGCCCTAATAAGAATTTCCACACACACAATTTGCTTCTGCCTGTAATATTAAGAAGTTTTGCCACACACATTGCTGCCTGTAATATTAAGAAGTTTGCCACACACACTGCTGCACCCGTAATATTAAGAATTTGCCACACACACTTGCTGCCCTAATATTAAGAATTTAGCCACACACATTTGCTGCCCTGTAATATTAAGAAGTTTGCCACACACACTTGCTGCCGTAATATTAAGAAGTTTGCACACACATTGCTTGCCCGTAATAAAATTTACACACTGCGCCTGTAATATTAAGAAGTTTGCCACACACACATTGCTGCCCTAATAATATTAAGAAGTTTGCAACACACACTTGCTGCCCGTAATATAAGAAGTTTGCCACACATCCTTGCTGCCCGTAATATTAAGAAGTTTTGCCACACACACTTGCTGCCTTAATATTAAGAATTTGCCACACACATTGCTGCCGTAATATTAAGAAGTTTGCCACACACATGCTGCCCGAATATTAAGAATTTGCCACACACACTTGCTGCCCTGTAATAATACATCCAGTTTACTTGCTGCCCAATAATTAATTTAGAAAAATTTGCCACACACATTGCTGCCCGTAATATTAGAAGTTTGATCCACACACATTTTGCTGCCGTAATATTAAGAAGTTTGCCACCACACATTGCTGCGTAATATTAAGAAGTTTGCACACACCTTGCTGCCCGTAATATTAAAAGTTTGCCACACACACTTGCTGCCCGTAATATTAAGAAGTTTGCCACACATTTGCTGCCCGTAATATTAAGAAGTTTGCCACACACACTTGCTGCCTGTAATATTAAGAAGTTTGCCACACACATTTGCTGCCTGTAATATTAAGAAGTTTGCCACACACATTTGCTACCTGTAATATTAAGAAGTTTGCCACACACACTTGCTGCCTGTAATATTAAGAAGTTTGCCACACACATTTGCTGCCCGTAATATTAAGAAGTTTGCCACACATACTTGCTGCCCGTAATATTAAGAAGTTTGCCACACACATCCTTGCTGCCCGTAATATTAAGAAGTTTGCCGGAGTTACTCAAGTCTTGTCATATCTTCTATATCCATTGAAGGATTACTTTAATATTTCAAAACTTCATAATTGTGCACAAATGTCACACAATCATGGTCCCCTAAATATGACCTTCACCATTTGACCTTCAGAACTATGCTTATGAATACTTATCACTTTTGGTTAATTAACTTTGCCACAGTTTCTCCAATCTCTGCCACTGGGGGCATTTGTGTGCCAACACGCCGCATTTTCTTGTTTGGTGTGCAATGATCATACTTTATAATCTGTCAACAATATTGTTTTTTCAGGTGACGCATTTAATTGGTATAAATAATTAAAATATATCATGCTTCATTTGCATATGAAAATTAGCTGATACCACGTCACTATCAGTAAAATAAATATTACGAAATAATTATATCTGTATACCGGGCACTTGTAATTTTTAGAACTGGTGGAATAGTGACACAATTGTACACTTATTTAATTCCTATAAAGAACATTGTGTGCCTACAGAGTGGGCATGTACCTTTAAAAATTGCACACTTATGATTTCACACATAAAACCTGAGTCATTCTTATAGTACTGGTAGTGCTTTTATTGTATTGTTACCATTTTAGACATGTACATTGTATATATATATATATATATATATATATATACTGGCATAAGTTCATATATATAATATATATATATAAGAAACCTTTATTTATATATTTATTTACTGCAGTAAGATAAAGAAACCTTTATTTTGTAAGTATATTCGCCACATTTACTGAATTGTACATTATACCAAGACTCTGGTAGCATTAAAATCATATTTAACTTTTTCAGATGTTCGCATGGCCTTCAGAAGTAAAGGTTGTCGGTGTGTCGTCGACCATTTTGACGCCTTCTTCAGCATTATATGGTATAATTGTTATAATTTCTGTTTCCTTTCACCAAAAGTCTTTATATTTCACACAAGCCTATCACACTGCTGTACGGGCTGGCAAATTAAGACACCCACAAGATGGCAGACTTGCGTGAGCAAGGTAAGTGCTTCAATTTTTACTGTTTTCCCATTTAAAACTAGCAAAAATCACGAAATAAACGTGGTGATACTGTGTATAAATGTTGTCTTTATCTCTTGCTAATATAAGCCACAGGCATTCGACGTGTTTCAGCTTTCATCGGTATAACTCTATATATATGAACAAGGCTTCTAACTTCGTATCATAACACATTGCGCGATTTTATTAACTCTAATGTGAATATTTTGGCGGAAAGTGCACATGTTCATTTGAGAATTATTGTTATCTTGCTAAAAAAGCATAGAACATATTTATGCAAATAATATCAAATTACAGCTTCTTTTCCTAGGTCAGACACAACCTGGTATCATAACAAATGAAATAATGTGTTTAAGGCTCTAACGTCAATATTGTAGTGGCAAGTTCATATGATCATTTGAGAACTATCGATATCCTGCAGAAATAAATAGAATGTATAGAAAATTACAATTTTGAACATGTTATTTTGTTATGATACGAGGTCGTGTCTGACAACATTAGAAGCCGTGTTCACATGTAGATATACCGATGAAAGCCGAAACATGCCGAATGCCTGTGATATAAGCAGGAACGACCAAAAAAAATGTGAACATTTTAAAAATGAAGCGAGAGGACGGTCTTTACTGAGCTCGCATGCAGTCATTTCTGAATGAATTTTGAATCTGTCATTTGATATTACATCATTGATTGATGCTCTTTCCAAATATGTGTCTCTCGTTTCCACACTTTAATTGCACATATGTCAAAAAAGACTTGGAAACAAATCACTACTGGACAGTAAAGACTGCGGAAGCCAGTGGAGCAAAAATATGTCTGTACGGTTAGGACATCGACAGTTTCACGTCAGACGCCAAAATCTGTAAGGTATAGACATTTGCCATGCATGGCGCCGGTGAAACACGAAGTTGGCTGAACTATGTAAGCACCATAAGCTTAACACAGTTATTCGGTTTTATATGAAGGATAAAACAACAACACTACCCGAAGGCACCGGCAATACAGTTAACTTGGGCCATAAAAAAGTACTCTGGTTCTCAGATATCACCGTGTAGAGCAATTTATCGTCGTGGATAAATAAAATTGGACTGTAAATTTGCCACATGATCAACATGTTAAATCCAATTGTGTCGGATAAAAATCTTAAAAATAGGTTACATAGTAAATATATGGTTAGTGCCGTCGAATATAAAATATATTCGGTTGAGCCTTAGACAGCTTTATTGGGGCAAGCTTTAGCGAGCCTCTATAAAGTTGCTGGGGCGAAACCGAATATATTTTATATTCGACGGCACTAATCATGTATTTAATTTATACCTCATACTGAACATAATTGGTTGAGCGTGCGTGACGTCATGTTTTTGACGTCATTCCCTTGCCATACGTCACAAATCTAGCGACGTCATTCAAAGCAAAATGGCGGCGTCCACGCTAGGTAGATTAGGCATTGTATCCGATTAAATCTTAGATTTATTTACGATGAGCTTCATTATTGACTGGCTTTAGACTCCACATTTGTTATAATAAGCATTAAAACCATGATGGACATGTCCGTGTCGTTGGTTATGTCGTATATACTATAAAATTGAACAAAATTCAGCTGAATCGACAGCAATTTAGATTTTAAAATCCGCCACCATCTTGAATTTGCTGTTGAGACTGACCAATCCGAGGCCGCGATTAGGGGTCAAAGGTGAAAAAATAAAGGCAAAATCAGCACTTCAGGTATATTAGGTTTCTTCAAATATAAACAACATTTATTCATCCCCCTTTATTATGCTACATGGAGCAATGGTGGCAGTATAAAGTAACTTTATAGAACATATAAAAATTATGCATCTGGCGACTTGAAAAAATCTGAGACGAACATCTCAAACAAAAGAAATATATTAAAAAGATCCGCCCTCTCGATTCACATTCCACAGTGTATCATGCTGTGACAAATCCGCGACCTCATACCCCTGCTGACTCCAAAGTCAAGGTCACAATCTTAGTATATTCATAAATTTGAAGAAATTTTGTTATAATTTCTGTTTCCTTTCACCACACTTGTTTTCTATCATTCTGTGACAAAGCTATGACCCTCATATTCCCACCAACCTCAAGTTGAAGGTCACAATTTTAGTGTGTTCACAAATAATTAAAGCACTACGGTGAAATTCTAGAAGAGGTATGGTTATATTGAAAACACATTAAAATAACAAATTTTAGCTCGCCTGCAGCTTATGGCATACCCCCGGCGTCGTCGCTTCGTCGCGTCGTCGGCGTCCACAAACTTAACGTTGGGGTAAATGTCTTATAACTTCTGTTTCCTTTCATGGAACACCTTGTTATTTCATACATGCATTCCTCAGATGACCCTCTATCATGCTGTAGCAAATCCATGACCCACCACCCAACCCTTACCCCAAGGTCAAGGTCACAATCTCAGCACATTCATAAACTTAACGTTGGGGTAAATGTCTTGTAACATCTGTTTATTTACAGGGAACGCCTTGATATTTCATACATGGATTCATCTGATGATACTCTTATCGTGCTATAGCAAGTCCATGACCCACCGACCATCCCTTACCCCAAGGTCAACGTCACAAACTTAGCACATTCATAAACTTAATGTTGGGGTAAATATCTTATAACATCTGTTTTCTTTCATGGAACGCCTTGATATTTCATACATGCATTCCTCAGATGACCCTCTATCATGCTGTAGCAAATCCACAAACCACCACCCAACCCTTGCCCCAAGGTCACAAACTTAGCATGTTCATAAATTTAACGTTGGGGTAAATGTTGTGTAACTTCTGTTTATTTACAGTGAACACCTTGATATTTCATACATGCATTCATCTGATGATACTCTATCGTGCTATAGCAAATACATGACCCACCCCTTTCCCCAAGTTCCAGGTCACAAACTTAGCACATTCATAAACTTAATGTTGGGGTAAATGTCTTATAACATCTGTTTCCTTTCATGGAACACCTTGATATTTCATATATGGATTCATCTGATGATACTCTATCGTGCTGTAGCAAATCCACGACCCACCACCCAACCCTTACCCCAAGGTCAAGGTCACAAACTTAGCAGGTTCATAAACTTAACTTTGGGTTAAATGTTGTGTACATTCTGTTTCTTTACAGGGAACGCTTTGATATTTCATACATGCATTCATCTGGTGATCCTCTATTGTGCTACAGCAAATCCATGTCCCATCCCCCACCCCTTTCCCCAAGATCAACATCATAAACTTAACGTTGGATTAAATGTCTTTTTATAACTTCTGTTTCTTTACAGGAAACACCTTGATATTTCATACATGCATTCATCTGATGATCCTCTATTGTGCTACAGCAAATTCATGACCCACGCCCACCCCTTTCCCCAAGGTGAAGGTCACAAACTTAGCACATTCCTACATGCATTATGCATGTGAATAGCTATCATGCTGTAGAAAATCACCAACTTAGTGCGTTCATAAACTTAATGTTGGGTTAAATTTTGTTTTACTTCTGTTTTCAGGGAGCGCATTGATATTTTTCATACATGCATTCATCTTAATATGCTATATCATGCTATAGCAAATCCACGACCCACCTTCCACCACTGACCCCATTGTCAAGGTCCACCGCACACCCCTTCTTATATAATATTCATGTTTTTTATACAACTGTGCCAAGTTTGAGTGAAGGCTGCCAACAGGCGAGCTTCGTTGTCTTCTGACAACTCTTGTTCTGGTTGTTGTGTTCAACGATCATGGTGGTTCTCTTGATTGTGTCTTGTTATTCCACCACAACGATAATTCTCAGGGGGCATATAGTGTTTACCCTGTCTGTCCGGGCTAACATCTAGGAGTGAAGAGCTAAGGGGCGGAGCCTAAGACAGTAGATTCCTTTGATTAATTCCGTAAGCTCCTAATTCTATTGAAATTTAAGAGCTATTCCTTTGATCTTTTAAAGAACAAATAGCTCATAAACCCGAAATGTTAGAACGTCCGTCCTGTCCGTCGACAATTTTCCTTGTTCAGCGAACTACTTCTACAGTTTTTGGCTGATTCTCTTCATACTTGGTTTACATCCCAACCATCAAGTGTTGGAGTGTGTAACGTAATTGTTTTCGCTGTCCCACTGATGCATCTGCAGTTATGCCCCTTTTTCGACTCTGAACATTTTTATCTTTGTCCGGCAAACTACTTCTACAGTTTTTGGCCGATTATATTCATACTCGGTATACATCCAACCATCAAGTGCAGGAGTGTGTAACCACAATCCATCCACAGTTATGCCCTTTTTTCGACTTTGAAAATAATTTCTTTTCCTTGTCCGGCGATCTACTTCTACAGTTTTTGGCCGCTTCTCTTCACACTTGGTATACAACCCAACCATCAGTTTTCGGTGTCCCATCGATGCACACGGAGTTATGCCTCAACAGCGGTGGCATTTTGTTTGACAAACAATTTCCTAGTTATTATACAATCTGTGATGCTTGACACCTTGACATTTTCCAGCCTTCAGAAGGATTTGGATGCCGAAACGAAGGAGGACGCATGGACTCATATTGTGAAAAGTAGGTACACATTTTACTTTCTGTCTCGCCCGCTTGCGGACAGAGCGATATAGTCAGCACATTGGCGTACGTACGTGCGTGCGGTGTACATACATGCGTCCAAGTTTTTTGGTTAAAGATTTTGGTTAAATATACTATCAAAGCCTCGGCAGGCGAGACATGCGGGCCGCGGCTAACTAGTTTATTTTCATGCCCCCATCAATTTATTGGGGAGGCGTGCATTATATTCTATTGCTGTTGTCGTCAACAATTTGGTACGTAAACGTAGCCGTTAGTCGGATCATTACCAAAGTTCATCAATAGCTTTCTCACATTGATAGCTATCCATCCAGTGTTGTTTGGGTAACCTTGACCTTCACCTTGATGACGTTAACCTTTGTGGGACGTCAATTTTGGACATAGTCCAAATTTTGCATATCTCTTGATCCTTAAGTCGAATCATTACCAAACTTCAGTAGCTTCCTCACATTGATGGCTATTCGTCCAGTGTCATTCACGTGACATTGGCCTTCACCTTAATCTTTGTGTCGATATACTTACAAATGTTGTCAATAATGTTGTACATACATCCAAATGTTAATATACCTCTTGATCAGTTACTGTCTGTTTCACGAAAGCTGCCCAAATTTTACGGCTATATAAACAATTCAAAAACAAGATTTCTTTGGATAATATTAAATTAAAGGAAAAATTAAGAATGAGCCTTCTTTTTATTTCGTGAAATTTGGTCAAATATTGATTTTATTGCGAAAACAAAATTTCCCCATGTTAAATCCCCATAGACATCTTCACGGAGTGAAGATGTCTATGAGGATTTAACATGCGGAAATTTTTTTGAATTTTAGAAATACTGGACCGATTTTGAAAATTTAACTTTTGTTTTCTTAGTTAGATCATATCCAAGCTATCTAGCTAGGTTTCGGAGTCAATTTCCAAAATTTTTCGTTTTTTTTACTAATCCCACACTCCTTTACCTCTTTTTTCCCCCATGTTAAATTCCCATAGAGAAATCAATTTTTCGTAATAAAACCAATATTTGACCGAATTTCACGAAATAAAAAGAAGGCTCATTCTTAAATTTTCCTTTAATTTAATATTATCGAAAATAATATTGTTTTTGAATTGTCTATATAGCCGTAAAATTTGGGCAGCTTTCGTGAAACAGACAGTAGTTAGATCCTTACCAAACGTCATCAATTGCTTCCTTACATTGATGGCTATCCGTCCAGTGTCATTCGGGTTACCGTGACCATGGCGACGTTGACATTGTTGTCAACAATTTTAGATGTACGTCCAAATATTGAATATCTCCTGATCCATTAGTCGGATCCTTACAAAAGTTAATAAATAGCTTTTTCACATTGATGGCTATCCAACCAGTGTCATGCAGCTGATGGTGCCCATGATGTCAACAATTTTGGACGTACGTCCAAATGTTGTAGAGACCTACCAGAGATGCCAACCATTCCGGATTTTGTGGAATTATCCCGGATTTGTTCTCCAAATTCCGCATTCTGATTTGTAAGATCAAAATTCCGCAAAAACGAAAAAATCGAAAAAAAGTATTTTTTATGTAAACACCGGTCATAATTTACCCGGACACCGCACATATTAGACTGGGCTTCAAATCGCTGTTTGGAATTGCGATTATTTTGGCAATAATATGCGAAACTGTTCTACTTATTTATCACGTGATTCAAGATGGGTTCTTCAGTGAAGAAACCGCGCGTGTTTCAAAAGTTTAGGGACGAATATGCTCAACGCTGGCTAGTGTTGAAACACTCGATACTGGATGAAAATCATGCTTATAGTTCCGTGTGTAACAACAATTTCTCTATCTCTCATGGGGGAAGAGATTACTGTAGAAGACCTGTTAATTCTAAGAAACACATGTGTAAGTACTAGGGATGGCAACGAATGGTAAAAATGGTATTCGAATATTCGATTGGCTATTCGAATATATACCGGTATTCGAATATTCAGAACCACCCAACCTCTAAATCTCCTCACTATTACGGAATTGACACCGGTAACACGTCTCGGATAAATTGAGTTCCCACGTGCTTCAAATAATAATCAATTAACTATTTTTTCAAGCGAGTGGAAAATGTAATAATCCAACAAACAACATGATACTTTAAAACACGAAAACGCTTTGTACACGTGTACACGTGTAATGCCCTATTAAAATATGTGTCATTAATACGCTGTGTCAAACTTCCGTGACTTCCGTTGTGTGTTGTGTGTATTGGAAATCTCAAATGACGTCCCGCATCACACAGCGGAATGATGAAATGTGTATACCGACACGAGAATAATGGGTGTATTGAGTTTGGGAAAAGTGGAGCTCCAGACCAGCATGCGCCTCCGCGCAGTCTGATCAGGAATTACAGATTTCTAAGGAAATTTCAGACGCATATCAGGATTAAATTTTACCACCACGAAACACCGTGTACCGACAAAGCAGCGGGAGTTCTTTACCAAGGATCAACAATTTACGCTATTTAATTAAATTAAACTTTATTAAGGTACGGATTAAACACCTGCAAGCCTTCAGGCTGTCAAAACAATACCGTGTTATTAATTTTCGATATTAGGGACAAGCAAACTTTGACGCGATACCGTATTAATCGTCGATAACGGACAATACAAACTTTGACACGTGCCGGGATCAATTGCTGTATATGCGACGGTGAGAAATAAGTAAACCAAACAATACCTTGAAATAAGTTTTCCATTCGAATACCAAACTGATATTCGAATATTCGGTCAATAAACGAATATTCGAATATTCGAATATGCGTCGCCATCCCTAGTACACATGTACATGTATGTAAGCATTAGTTTTGTTTGTTTGTTTATTAGTGTTTAACGGCCTATCAACAGCTAAGGTCATGTAAGGCCGGGCAAACGGGTTCGGAAAATCCCAAAATCACAACGGAATATTTACATCGAGAAAAAATATATTCACCCCTGAAATTAGAATAACCTGACCTGGTGCCAGGTCCATACCACACCAAGTCACTTGGCCCATTCCCCTCAAATAGGATTACGAATAATCGTAATACTCCCATAAGGGGTATAACCAGATTCAACTGTCACACAAAATGCCAGACGTATGTGAGGGCCAAACCAGGTCTCCAGACGGTATTCCGGCAAGGGTGAACCCCGATCGTTAAATTCCCTATTGCATGCTTCCACCTGCCACCCACGTAAGCATTAGTATATTATTGCTATGTATCCTGATTTTATGAACATTTTTTTTTATTTCTCCCCAAAAGATGCAAAATTTGGAGCTTCTCGCTTATATGAAGTGTTCCATAGCAGTTTTATAACTGTTTATATTGATATACTAGCTCAATTTTGATCAGTCCTGAAAAAAAGCCCTCAGATTCTTGAATACTAACTCCGATATTCATGACAATGGCATTTTGGGGTTGGCATCTCTGGACCTACAGTCGGATAATGACCAAACATCATCAATATCTTCCTCACATTCATAGCTGTCCATCTAGTGTCATTCGGGTTGCATTGACCTTCATGTTTGTGACCTTGACCTTCATGTCAATAACTAACTTTGGATGTACTTCTCTTGATCTGTTAGTCGTCATCGTCCGAAATGTAAAAAAGCTTGTACAAGCTTCGTCATCGTGGTATAACATTAATATTACTTGACGTATTACTTCAATATTTGGACACTTGATACATGTGAGCTTTTGGAAATCACTCATGCCACCATTAACATGACCTTGGCCATTTTTACCTTCACATTTTTGCGGAAACACTTAGCCATGTTTTTGCGTCAAAAAGTTTGTACTACTTTCTTCATCATGATATAACTTTAATATTACTTAATTAATTGTATCCCCCGGACTCCGTCGGGGGATACTATGGATTTGACAGCGCACCACGTCCGCCGCAGACACTTCTTGTCCGGAGCATAACTCGAACACCCTTTGGAATATTTTCATGAAACTTCACACATGCATAGACCACGACCCGAAGGTGTGTCGCGCACAAGAATGACAACTCTTGCATAGCTAATTTTTTAGTTATCTCCCTTTTTTGTTTCTCGCACTGATTTCGTGTCCGGAGCATAACTCCACCACCCTTTGGAATATTTTCATGAAACTTCACACATGCATAGACCACGACCCGAAGGTGTGTTGCGCACAAGAATGACAACTCTTGCATAGCTAATTTTTTAGTTATCTCCCTTTTTTGTTTCGCGCACTGATTGACCATAACTCGACCACCCTGTGGAATATTTTTATGAAACTTAACACATTCAATTAGACCACGAACCGAAGGTGTGTCGTGCACAAGAATGACAACTCTTGCATAGCTAATGTTTTAGTTATCTCCCTTTTTTGTTTTCGCGCACTGATTTCCTGTCCGGAGCATAACTCGACC
Organism: Conchocele bisecta; assembly: GCA_029237695.1. Classification (NCBI taxonomy): domain Eukaryota; kingdom Metazoa; phylum Mollusca; class Bivalvia; order Lucinida; family Thyasiridae; genus Conchocele; species Conchocele bisecta. The sequence continues at coordinate 57,912,465 of CM055279.1, read as the reverse complement.
ACCCTTTGGAATATTTTCATGAAACTATACACATGCATAGACCACGACCCGGAGGTGTGTCGCGCACAAGAATGACAACTCTTGCGTAGCTAATTTTTTAGTTATCTCCCTTTTTAGCTCGACTATTCGAAGAATAAGTAGAGCTTATGTTGTCACCCCGGCGTCGGCGTCGGCGTCACCGCCTTGGTTAAGGTTTTTAGTCAAGCTTGTATATGGAATACTTGGACAACTTCATCTCCTAGTGATGTACATCAATAACCCCTGATCTATATTTGACCTTGACCTACATTTCCTCTTGAATTACTTGGTTAATTCCCCTTGGTTAAGGTTTTTAGTCAACCTTGGTTAAGGTTTTTAGTCAAGTTTGTATATGCAATACTACTGGCCCTACACCCACCATACTTGGACAACTTCATCTCCTAGTGATGCACATCAATAACCCCTGATCTATATTTGATCTTGACCTATATTTCCTCTTGAATTACTTACTTAATTCCCCTTGGTTAAGGTTTTTAGTCAACCTTGGTTAAGGTTTTTTTTCAAGCTTGTACATTGAATACTATTGTGCATCCAGACACCATACTTCGACAACCTTTTCTCATAGGTATGTACATCAATAACCCCTGATCTATATTTGACCTTCACCTACATTTCCTCTACAATTACTTACTTAATTCCTTTTGGTTAAGGTTTTTAGTCAACCTTCTATATGGAATACTACTGGCCCTACACCCACCATACTTGGACAACTTCATCTCCTAGTGATGTACATCAACAACCCCTGATCTATATTTGACCTTGACCTACATTTCCTCTTCAATTACTTAATTCCCCTTGGTTAACGTTTTTAGTCAAGCTTGTAGATGGAATACTCCTGGCCCTACACCAACCATACTTGGACAACTTCATCTCCTAGTGATGTACATCAACAACCCCTGACCTATTTATTTGACCTTGACCTACATTTAACCTTGAATTACTTACTTAATTCCCCTTGGTTAAGGTTTTTACTCGACCTTGGTTAAGCTTTTTACTCAAGCTTGTACATGGAATACTATTGTGCATACAGACACCATAATTGGACAACCTTTTCTCATAGTGATGTACATGAATAACCCCTGATCTATATTTGACCTTCACCTACATTTCCTCTTGAATTACTTACTTAATTCTCTTTGGTTAAGGTTTTTAGTCAAGCTTGTAGATGGAATACTCATGGCCCTACACCAACCATACTTGGACAACTTCATCTCCTAGTGATGTACATCAACAACCCCTGACCTATATTTGACCTTCACCTACATTTAACCTTAAATTACTTACTTAATTCCCCTTGGTTAAGGTTTTTACTCAACGTTGGTTAAGGTTATTAGTCAAGCTTGTAGATGGAATACTGTTGTGCATACATACACCATACTTGGATAACTTTTTCTCATAAGGATGTACATCAATAACCCCTGACCTTTATTTTACCTTCACCTACATTTAACCTTGAATTACTTGGTTAATGTTTATAGTCAAGCTTGTATATGGAATACTTCTGGGCCTACATCAACCATACTTGGACAACTTCATCTCCTAGTGATGTACATCAATAATCCCTGACCTATATTTGACCTTGACCTATTTTTATCCTTGGATTACTTAGTTATCTCCCCTTGGTTATGGTTTTTACTCAAGCTTGTATATGGAATACTCCTGGGCCTACAGCAACCATACTTGGAAAACCACGCACCTACGTCCAAGGTCAAGGTCACTGTTGAAGGTCAAAGGTCAAACCTATTGAAATTCCCTTCCGCTCTATATCTTCTACACCGATGCATGGATTAACAAATAGCTTGGCACAAATGTTTCTCATGATGAGAAGGTGTGTCGCGATCAATAACCACGCACCTACGTCCAAGGTCAAGGTCATAGTTGAAGGTCAAAGGTCAAACCTATTGAAATTCCCTTCCGCTCTATATCTTCTACACTGATGCATGGCTTATCAAATTGCTAACCACGCAATTACGTCCAAGGTCACAGTTGAAGGTCAAAGGTCAAACCTATTGAAATTCCCTTCCGCTCTATATCTTCTACACCGATGCATGGATTATCAAATGGCTTGGCACTAATGTTTCTCATGATGAGAAGGTGTGTCACAATCTTCTACACCGATGCATGGATTATCACACTATGCCCAGGGTCAAGGTCACAGACTTGATGCGTTTGAAACCTTAACGCTCGGCTAAATGGCTTATAATAAAAAATGCCTCCTTTTCTTTGGCTGCCAGTGGGGGTATTCGTGTGCCGACAGGCCACATTTCTACTTTCCCTTGGTTAATGTTTTTAGTCAACCTTGGTTAAGGTTTTTATGCAGGCCGCAGCCACCTTCTTTGTCAAGCTATGTGTACATCGACAACCCTCGTAGTCGAGCTATGCTGTTCTCCTACAGCTCTTGTTTGTTTTGCGCACTCTACAAACTGGACAATAATGCATGAAGACCCGTTTTCTCGTCTGCTCTGTACACCTTTTCTCCTGTGCTCTGTACACCTTACCTGTAGAGAGAACAATAGAGACTGGGAGAACCATGTGCTAGCATGGGCTTGCATGTGCAAATGTCCAGTGCTTGACCACTGCTGACCACAGGTAATTTATACAGGTAAATTACTACATTGGGTACTGTGTTGAAAATATTGTGGTATTATGTGGACCTGTGCAGATATATGTAGATAAATATAAGACTATTAAAAAAAATTCTGGGCTCCAGTAGCAAGCATTATTATTTTTAATTTTTTTTTAAAAAAAAATCATTTTTTTTTTTCAATTTTTTTTTCAATTTTTGTCTAGTAGCATAAGGTCGTAAGTGCTATATACAGACTATTATCATATAATAAAACAATTATTGACTAGTGAGCCATAGAATATAATCTGATATTCTATGGCTCACTAGTCAATAATTGTATAATATGTTCGGGCCAGTGAAAATTGCTTTCGGGCCCAGGCTCGAGGTCAAGGCGAAGGCGAGGCATCTGATTCCGCGGAATTCTTGTTTACTTATCTCCCTTTGTTGTTTCGTGCTCTGATTTTGTATCCAGAGCATAACTCGAACACCCTTTGGAATATTTTTATGCCCCACCACGATAGTGGAGGGCACATTTAGTGTTACCCTCGTCCGTCCGTCCGTCCGTCCGTCCGTCCGTCCGCACACACGAATGGGTACTTGTTGTAAGCGTACGGGGATCTTATTGGGTAGGGTTAGGATAGTGTTGGGTACTCTTGTTGGGTATTTTTATACAGTAAAAACCCAACAAGTATTCATTCGTAGGAACGTGCGTCCCGTCCTCCCGTCCGTCCGTCCGTCACAAAACTTTAACACTCGGGTAAATGTCTCATAATTTCTTCATCCTTCGACCGATCTGCTTCATATTTCATATACACATTGCTCTGATGGTTCACTACCGCCCTGTGCCAAATCCACGTCCGTCCTGCCCCCGGCAAGCCCAGGGTCAAGGTCACATACTTGGTGCTTCAAAAACTTTAACGCTCGGGTTAATATCTTATAATTTCTGTTTTCTTTCACGGATCAGCTTCATATTTCATATACACATTGCTCTAATGGTCCTCTACCGCCCTGTGCCAAATCCACATTCGTCTTGCCCCCGCCAAGCCCAGGGTCAAGGTTACATACTTGGTGCTTCAAAAACTTTAACGCTCGGGTAAATATCTTATAATTTCTGTTTTCTGTCACGGATCAGCTTCATATTTCATATACGCATTGCTCTAATGGTCCTCTACCGCCCTGTGCCAAATCCACGTTTGTCCTGCCCCCGCCAAGCTCAGTGTCAAGGTCACATACTTGGTGCTTCAAAAACTTTAACTCTCAGGTAAAAGAAAATTTTGACTTGGAATTTGGCCTCATTTATTATCAAAGCGATATGTGGGACATCCGTGTTCTATGAACACATTTTCTAGTTTATTAAACTTCACACATGCATAGAAGACGACCCAAAGGTATGTCGCACGTAAGAATGACAACTCTTGCGTCGTTAATTTCTTAGTTATCTCCCTTTGTTGTTTCGTGCACTGATTTCGTGTCTGGAGCATAACTCGAACACCCTTTGGAATATTTTCATGAAACTTCACACATGCATAGACCACAACCCTAAAGGTGTGTCACGCAAGAATGACAACTCTTGCATCACTAATTTTTTAGTTATCTCCCTTTGTTTTTTCCGTCACTGATTTTGTCTCCGGAACATAACTCGAACACCCTTTTTTTATTTAAACTACTTGTGTATCTGGGGAGGGGGATACACATGCGCTTGTTTACAAGCGTCCATTTCTAGTTTCTTCAATATTTTGATACATGTGATCATTCGGAACACTCTCATGCCGGGGTCAAATTTTATTTTTGACCGAATATGGTCATTTCATATATCAAATTGAAGGTATCAATGAGGCTATCACTCTGGTGCATTTTTTGTCGAAATTGGATTGTTATGTCATCCAAGATGGCCGCCGAAAGGTCAAAAGGTCGTTCTTGGAGATTTCAAAATTCTTCTTCACATGAACCGCTTGGCCCATGGTAGCCAAACTTAAAAGTTATGGTCCATGGGTGAAGCCTTTTCAGATTTGTTAAAATGGAGGTCATCGCTAATCCAAGATGGCCGCCGTCTAAAAATAGCATAAATTCTTAAAAAATCTTCTTCTCATGAACCGCTTGCCGGAATTCGACGAAACTTGGTAGGAATGATCGATGTACATTGCTCTTTCAAAGTTGTTAAAATGGTGACACCGGGGTCAAAAATGGGCGTGGCCCGTGGGGTCAAATTGGGGTCAAATTTTATTTTTGTCCGAATATGGTCATGTCATATATCAAATTGAAGGTATCGAAGAGGTGATCACTCTGGTGCATTTTCTGTCGAAATCGGATTGTTATGTCATCCAAGATGGCCACCGAAAGGTAAAAAGGTCGTTCTTTTAGAGATTTCAAAATTCTTCTTCACATGAACCACTTGGCCCATGGTAGCCAAACTTAAAAGTTATGGTCCATGGGTGAAGCCTTTTCAGATTTGTTAAAATGGAGGTCATCGCTAATCCAAGATGGCCGCCGTCTAAAAATAGCATAAATTCTTAAAAAATCTTCTTCTCATAAACCGCTTGCCGGATTTCGACGAAACTTGGTAGGAATGATCGATGTACATTGCTCTTTCAAAGTTGTTAAAATGGTGACCCCGGGGTCAAAAATGGGCGTGGCCCGTGGGGTCAAATTGGGGTCAAATTTTATTTTTGACCGAATATGGTCATGTCATATATCAAATTGAAAGTATCAAAGAGGCGATCACTCTGGTGCATTTTCTGTCGAAATCGAATTGTTATGTCATCCAAGATGGCCGCCGAAAGGTGAAAAGGTCGTTCTTTTATTAGAGATTTCAAAATTCTTCTTCACATGAACCGCTTGGCCCATGGTAGCCAAACTTAAAAGTTATGGTCCATGTGTGAAGCCTTTTCAGATTTGTTAAAATTGAGGTCATCGCTAATCCAAGATGGCCGCCGTCTGAAAATAGCATAAATTCTTAAAAAATATTTTTCTCATGAACCGCTAGCCGGATTTCGACGAAACTTGGTAGGAATTATCGATGTACAATGCTCTTTCAAAGTTGTTAAAATGGTGACCCCGGGGTCAAAAATGGGCGTGGCCCGTGGGGTCAAATTTTATTTTTGACCAAATATGGTCATGTTATATATCAAATCGAAGGTATCAATGAGGCGATCACTCTGGTACATTTTTTGTCGAAATCGGATAATTATGTCATCCAAGATGGCCGCCGAAATGTCAAAAGGTTCTTTTATTAGAGATTTCAAAATTCTTCTTCACATGAACCGCTTGGCCCATGGTAGCCAAACTTAAAAGTTATGGTCCATGGGTGAAGCCTTTTCAGATTTGTTAAAATGGAGGTCATCGCTAATCCAAGATGGCCGCCGTCTAAAAATAGCATAAATTCTTAAAAAATCTTCTTCTCATGAACCGCTGGCCGGATTTCGACGAAACTTGGTAGGAATGATCGATGTACATTGCTCTTTCAAAGTTGTTAAAATGGTGACCCCAGGGTCAAAAATGGGCGTGGCCCGTGGGGTCAAATTTGGGTCAAATTTTATTTTTGACTGAATATGGTCATGTCATATATCAAATTGAAGGTATCAATGAGGCGATCACTCTGGTGCAATATTTGTCGGAATCGGATGATTATGCCATCCAAGATGGCCACCAAAAGGTCCATTTATTCAAGATTTTGAACGTCTTTTTCTCAGGAACCACATGGCCGATGCTGGGTGAAGCATTTTCAGATTTTGTAAAATGAGAGTCATCGCTTAATCCAAGATGACCGCCATCTAAAAATAGCACAATTTTTTTAAAACACATGAACTCAATGTCACATTCTCCTCTGGTGTTCATGGAGTCAGGTGAGCGAATTAGGGCCATCATGACCCTCTTGTTTATCTTCACATGGTTGCGGAAACAGTTAGCCATTTTCTTGCGTCAAAAAGTTTGTACAAGTTTCTTCATCATCATATAACATTAATGTTACTGGATGGACTGCTTCAATGTTTGAACAGTTGGTATCATGCCGCCATTAACATGACCTTGACCTTTTTAGCTCACCTGAGCAAAGCTCATGTGAGCTATTGTTATGGCAAAGTGTCCGTCGTCCGTCCGTGAACATTTTCAATCATCTTCTTCTCCCGAACTGCTGAGCCGATATTGGTTAAACTTCACATGGATGATATATGGGTGATGCCATTTCAGATTTGTTAAAATGGAGGTCATCGACAATCCTAGATGGCCGCCATGGAAAAGTAGGTCAAATTCTTAAAAAATCTTCTTCTCACGAACCGCCAGGCCGATTTCGACGATACTTGGTATGAATGATCGATAGTTAGCGCTGTTTCAGGTTTGTTCATATGGTGGCCCGTGGGTCAAAAATGGGCGTCGCCCGAGGGGTCAAATAGGGGTCAAATTTTATTTTTAACCGAATATAGTCATGTAATATATCAAATCGAAGGTATTGACGAGACAATCACTCTGGAACATTTTTTTTTGTCTAAATCATATGATTACGTCATCCAAGATGGCCACCGATAGTTCAAATGGTCATTCTTTTACTAAAGATTTCAAACGTCTTTTTCTTGTAAACTGCTTGGCCGATATTGGCCAAACTTAACTGTAATGGTCTGTGGTTGAAGCCTGTTCATTTTTGTTAAAATGGAGGTCATCACCAAATCCAAGATGGCCGCCGTGGAGAAGTAGGTCAAATTCTTAAAAAATCTTCTCACGAACCGCCAGGCTGATTTCGACGATACTGGGTATGAATGATCGATAGTTAGCGCTGTTTCAGATTTGTTCATATGGTGGCCCCTGGGTCAAAAATGGGCGTCGCCCGAGGGGTCAAATATGGGTAAATTTTATTTTTAACCAAATATAGTCCTATAATATATCAAATCGAAGGTATTGACGAGACGATCACTCTGGAGAATTTTTTTGTCTAAATCAGATGATTACGTCATCCAAGATGGCCACTGATAGTTCAAAAGGTCATTCTTTTACTGAAGATTTCAAACGTCTTTTTCTTGTGAACTGCTTGGCCGATATTGGCCAAACTTAACTGTAATGGTCTGTGGGTGAAGCCTGTTCATTTTTGTTAAAATGGAGGTCATCACCAAATCCAAGATGGCCGCCGTTGAGAAGTAGGTCAAATTGTCAAAAAATCTTCTCACAAACCTCCAGGCCGATATCGACGAAACTTGGTAAGAATGATTGATAGTTACCGCTGTTTCAGACTTGTTCATATGGTGGCCCCTGGGTCAAAAATGGGCGTGGCCCGAGGGGTCAAATAGGGGTCAAATTTTATTTTTGACCGAATATGGTCATTTTATATATCAAATCGAAGGTATAGCAGTAAATCATATGCACATTCGCAATATATGTTAGATCAGAAGGTACCAACAAATTCTGTGGAACATTTGAAGTTGTAAGTGAAGAGTCTTTGTGAAATCAAGATGACCACTGTGGAGGCTTTTAGGTGAGCGATACAGGCCCATTTGGGCCTCTTGTTTACCATGACATGGTTGTGGAAACACTTTTTTGCGTCAAAGAGTTTGTACAAGTTTCTTCATCATCGTATAACATTAATGTTACTTGTTGGACCTTTTTTACCTTTATATTTTTGCAGAAACACTTAGCCATTTATTTGCGTCAAAATGTGGTACAAGTTTCTTCATCATGGTATAACATTAATGTTACTTGATGGATTGCTTCATTGTTTGACACTTGACACACTCATGTCACCATTAACATGACCTTGACCTCTTTTTACCTTCACATTTTTCCGGAAACACTGAGTCCTTTTTTTTGGTCAAAAAGTTTGTGAAAGTTTCTTCTTCATCATGATATAACTTTAATATTACTTGACATATTGCTTCAATATTTGGACACTTGATACATGTGAGCATTTGGAACACACTCATTACCCCATTAACATGTCCATGACCTTTTTGACCTCACATGGTTGTGATACATGTAAGCATTTGGCACACACTCATGCCGCCTTCAACTTGACCTTGACCTTTTTACGGAAACACTAGCCATTTTTTGGCATCAAAAAGTTTGTACAAGTTCTTTCATCATGATATAACTTTAATATTACTTGACAGATTGCTTCAATATTTGGATGCTCAATACATTTGAGCATTTGGAACACACTTAGCCATTTTTTGCATCAAAAAGTTTCTACAAGTTTCTTCATCATCGTATAACATTAATATTATTAGTGTGCATTTTAATCAGGAGTGTGCAATTTGATCAGAGGTGTGATATTTGATCAGAAATGTGATCAGGAGTGTGATATTTGATCAGAAGTGTGATATTTGACCAGGAGTGTGATCAGAAGTGTGATATTTGATCAGGAATGTGCAATTTGATCAGAAGTGTGATATTTGACCAGGAGTGTGATCAGAAGTGTGATATTTGATCAGGAATGTTATCAGGAGTGTGATATTTGATCAGGAGTGTGATCAGGAGTGTGATATTTGACCAGGAGTGTAATCATGAGTGTGATATTTGATCAGGAGTGTGATCAGGAGTGTCATATTTATTTGATCAATAATGTAATCAGAAATGTGATCAGAAGTGTGATAATTTGACAGGAAAGTGTGATCAGAATGAATTGTGAAATTTTACCCGGATAGGAATGTGATCAGGAAGTGTGAATTTGATCAGGATGTGAACAGGAGTTGATATTTTGACCTGGAGTGTAATTCATAGTGGGGGGGGGGGGGGGGGGGGGGGATAATTTGATCAGGAGTGTGATCAGGAGTGTCATAGTTATTTGATCAATAATGTAATCAGAAATGTGATCAGAAGTGTGATATTTGACCAGGAGTGTGATCAGAAGTGTGATATTTGATCAGGAATGTGATCAGGAGTGTGATATTTGATCAGGAATGTGATCAGAAGTGTGATATTTGATCACGAGTGATCAGGAGTGTGATATTTGACCAGGAGTGTGATCAGGAGTGTGATATTTGATCAGGAGTGATCAGGAGTGTGATATTTGACCAGGAGTGTGATCAGGAGTGTGATATTTGACCAGGAGTGTGATCAGGAGTGTGATATTTGACCAGGAATGTGATCAGAAGTGTGATATTTGACCAGGAGTGTGATCAGGAGTGTGATATTTTACCAGGAATGTGATCAGGAGTGTGATATTTGACCAGGAGTGTGATCAGGAGTGTGATATTTGACCAGGAGTGTGATCAGGAGTGTGATATTTGACCCAGATGTGATCAGAGTGTGATTTTATGACCATGATGTGATCAGATGTGATCAGGAGTGTGATATTTGACCAGGAGTGATCAGGAAGTGATATTTGATCAAGGAATTTGATCATGAGTGATATTTGATCAGCATGAGTGTGAATGATCAGGAGTGTTATTTAATTTGATCAAAGATTTTATCATTGATGATATTTGATCAGCAATAATGATCAGAAGTGTGATATTTGACCAGGAGTGTGATCAGAGTTTGATATTTGACCCAGGAATGTATCAGGAGTGTGATTATGAACAGGATGTGATCAGGAGTGTGATATTTGACCAGGAGTGTGATCAGGAGTGTGATATTTGACCAGGAATGTGATCAGAAATGTGATATTTGATCAAGAATTTGATCATGAGTGATATTTGATCAGCAATATGATCAGAAGTGTGATATTTGACCAGGAGTGTGATCAGGAGTGTGATATTTGATCAGGAGTGTGATATTTGATGTGATATTTGATCAGTAGTGTGATATTTGATCAGGAGTGTGATATTTGACCAGGAGTGTGATATTTGATCAGGAGTGTGATATTTGACCAGGAGTGTGATATTTGATCAGGAGTATGATATTTGACCAGGAGTGTGATATTTGACCAGGAGTGTGATATTTTATCCGGATTTGAGGTCCCAGGGACCACTTTTGTGAATCTTGAAAATCCGTTGAGAATGGCGATAAAAAATTACAATTTTCGAGACTGTTTTTTTTTTTTTTTTTTTTTTTTGTAAGTGGCGATTCTTTTATTTTCCCCAGCGGAATCCCTGTTATGCATGTATTGATTTCTTGTTGCAAGTATTATTTTAAATTGAAATGGATTATGTTGCCAGTTTTTCCTAATTATAGCATATTTTTTCAGGGGAAAATGTGATCTATTTAATGCTAAATATACCTCAGAATGAAGCACAGAGCATCTAGAATTGAAAAAAAGGTCTGGGGGGGGGGCAATCCACTGCTCAAATAAATTTTCAGGATTGGGGATAGTGTTCCACTCCCATGCCTGAATAATGTAATCAGGAATGTGATCAGAAGTGTGATATTTGACCAGGAGTGTGATCAGAAATGTCATATGTGATCAGGAATGTGATCAGGAGTGTGATCAGGAGTGTGATATTTGACCAGGAGTGTGATCAGGAGTGTGATATTTGACCAGGAGTGTGATCAGAAGTGTGATATTTGACCAGGAGTGTGATCAGAAGTGTGATATTTGACCAGGAGTGTGATCAGGAGTGTGATATTTGACCAGGAGTGTGCTATTTGACCAGGAGTGTGCTATTTGACCAGGAGTGTGCTATTTGACCAGGAGTGTACTATTTGATCAGGAGTGTGATCAGGAGTGTGATATTTGACCAGGAGTGTGATCAGGAGTGTGCTATTTGACCAGGAGTGTGCTATTTGACCAGGAGTGTGCTATTTGACCAGGAGTGTACTATTTGATCAGATCAAGATTGTGCTATTTGATCTGGAGTGTTTTATTATACCCCCCGCAACGAGTTGTGGGGGGGTATACTGGAGTCAGGTTGTCCGTCCGTCCGTTTAAAATATCTAAAATGCTTAATATTTCACACATGCATTCCTGTAAGGCTCTACTACCATGCTGTGCCAAATCCACGACCGTCCAACCCCCGCTGATCCCATGGTCAAGGTCAAATACTTAGTCTCTTTACAAAACTTAACATCAGAGAAATATTGTTATAACTTCTATTTCCTTTATCTAAAATGCTTAATATTTCACACATGCATTCCTGTAAGGCTCTACTACCATGCTGTGCCAAATCCACGACCGTCCAACCCCCGCTAATCCCAAGGTCAAGGTGAAATACTTAGTCTCTTTACAAAACTTAACATCAGACAAATATGTTACAACTTCATCTAAAATTCTTAATATTTCATGCATGCATTCCTCTAATGCTCTACTATCATGCTGTGACATATCCCCGCTGATCCCAAGGTCAAGATCACATACTTAGTCTCTTTACAAAACTTAACATCAGAGAAATCGGTTATAACATAACTTCTATTTCCTTGCTCGGATCTGCTTCACATTCACGTTTGTGCCGCCCCCGCTAAGCCCAGAGTCAATATCACAAGCCCACACTTGGAAAATTTTACTTATTTAGGGGTACCTGGGCCCACGCGGGGGGTATTCCGTAAGCCTCGCTTACTGACCAATCTAATTTAATCAGGAGCTACACTGGTCTCTCATTGCAGTTGGCATCTCGCTGTCGAGCCTGCTGGCCCAGGTGTTGGAGGAGGAGTTGGACCCGACGACGAAACGGGACAGCCTCAACCTCGTAAAGATGACCTGCTACCTCCTCTGCCAGTACCTTGAGATGTTCGAGTCCAACGAGACGAAGCCGTCCACGGGACAGGTCATCACAAAGGTAGGATCACAGGCCACCAGGGCTCTGGTGCTAAAACCTTGCTTAGCTTAACTGACAGTTAAATCCTTAACAGCTAGTATATTATGAGCAACTGGACCCAGGCTTGTGTCTTGATATGTAGTTTATCGCAGTGGAATCTATACTGTGTCAATGCTGAGGCTACTATTCTTTATCACATACTGATTAATGCTAATAAATGCCCATGTATAAAGTCGCTTTGACAGAAATTAATGTGTGCTTGGTTACATTGCGATATTACACTGACGTCATTTTTCTTACGTCATGCGATGTTGAAAAAAGTAAATCTCTGTGAAAGGAGTTTTTAGCTCGACTGCAGAAGAGCTTATGGCATACACCCGGCGTCGTCAGCGTCGGCGTCCACAAACTTAACGTTGGGTAAATGTCTTATAACTTCTGTTTCCTTTCACGGAACACCTTGTTATTTCATACATGCATTCCTCAGATGACCCTCTATCATGCTGTAGCAAATCCATGACCCACCACCCAGCCCTTACCCCAATGTCTAGTTTGCTTTTTTCAACTGGAACCACCATCGCACTCTCCATATTTGCTGACATAGTCTTTTATCTGAAAATGATAGTATGCGAGCTGGAATTCATTCTAGGTCAGGGCTGACGCAGACGCAAGGTCACAGACTTGGTGCGTTCGAAACCTTAACGCTGGGTAAATGCCTTATAATTTCTGTTTCCTTGCACGGATCTGCTTCACATTTCACACACGTATTGCTCCAATGGTCCTCTGCCACCCTGCTGTAGCAAATCCATGACCCACCACCCAGCCCTTACCCCAGGGCCAAGGTCACAAACTTAGCACATTCATAAACTTAACGTTGGGTAAATGTCTTATAACTTCTGTTTCCTTTCATGAAACACCTTGTTATTTCATACGTGCATTCCTCAGATGACCCTCTATCATGCTGTAGCAAATCCATGACCCAGCACCCAGCCCTTACCTCAAGGTCAAGGTCACAAACTTGGCAAATTCATAAACTTAACGTTGGGGTAAATGTCTTATAGCTTTTGTTTCCTTTCATGGAACACCTTGTTATTTCATACATGCATTCCTCAGATGACCCTGTATCATGCTGTAGCAAATCCATGACCCACCACCCAGTCCTTACCCCAAGGTCAAGGTCACACAAACTTGGCACATTCATAAACTTAACGTTGGGTAAATGTCTTATAACTTCTGTTTCCTTTCACGGAACACCTTGTTATTTCATACATGCATTCCTCAGATAACCCTCTATCATGCTGTAGCAAATCCATGACCCACCACCCAGCCCTTACCCCAAGGTCAAGGTCACAAACTTGGCACATTCATAAACTTAACGTTGGGTAAATGTCTTATAACTTCTGTTTCCTTTCACGGAACACCTTGTTATCCCCCCCCCCCCCCGCCCCCCCCAGTTGTGGGGGGGTATATGCTGGAGTCAGCTTGTCCGTCCGTCCGTCCGTCCGTCCGAGTTTCCGTGTTTCCGTCCGTCACAAAACTTAACAATTGTAAATTTCCTTTTAACTTCTCTTTCCCTTTGCGGAAATTTTTCATGTTTTACCCGCCCCTTCTCTGACACTCATACATCATTCTGCAACAAACCTACGACCCCCATTTATGCCAGGGGTCAAGGTCACGGACATAGAAATTTAGAAAAAAACGAAAACTTAACAATTGTAAATTTCCTTTTAACTTCTCTTTCCCTTTGCGGAAATCTTTCATATTTTACCCGCCCCTTCTCTGACACTCATACATCATTCTGCAACAAACCTACGACCCCCATTTATGCCAGGGGTCAAGGTCACAGATTTAGAAACTTAGAAAAAAACGAAAACTTAACAATTGGAAATTTCCTTTTAACTTCTCTTTCCCTTTGCGGAAATCTTTCATATTTTACCCACCCCTTCTCTGACACTCATACATCATTCTGCAACAAACCTATGACCCCCATTTATGCCAGGGCTCAAGGTCACGGACTTATAAACTTAGAAAAAAACTAAAACTTAACAAATGTAAATTTCCTTATAACTTCTCTTTCCGTTTGCGGAATGCAGTGATATTTTACCCGGCCCTTCTCTGACACTCATACATCATTTTGCAACAAACCCCCATTTATGCCAGGGGTCAAGGTCACGGACTTAGAATGTCTAGTTTGCTTTTTTCAACTGGAACCACCATCGCACTCTCCATATGTGCTAACATAGTCTTTTATCTGAAAATGATAGTATGCGAGCTGGAATTCATTCTAGGTCAGGGCTGACGCAGACGCAAGGTCACAGACTTGGTGCGTTCGAAACCTTAACGCTGGGTAAATGGCTTATAATTTCTGTTTCCTTGCTCGGATCTGCTTCACATTTCACACACGCATTGCTCCAATGGTCCTCTGCCACCCTGTGACAAATCCACATTTGTACCGCCCCCGCTAAGCCCAGGGTCAAGGTCACAGACTTGGGGCGTTCGAAACCTGATCGCTGGGTAAATGCCTTATAATTTCTGTTTCCTTGCTCGGATCTGCTTCACATTTCACACACGCATTGCTCCAATAGTCCTCTGCCACCCTGTGACAAATCCACATTCGTCCCGCTCCCGCTAAGCCCAGGGTCAAGGTCACAAACACTCGGGTAAATGGCTTATTATGCCCCCGCAACCGAATGGTGAGTGGGGCATATAGTGTTAACGGCGTCCGTCCGTACTCGGGTAAATGGCTTGTAATCAAATATGCCTCGTTTTCTTTGGCTGCCAGCGGGGGCATTCGTGTACCGACAGGCCACATTTCTAATAATTTATGTTTCCTTGCTCGGATCTACAAGGTCACAGACTTGGTGCGTTCGAAACCTTAACGCTGGGTAAATGCCTTATAATTTCTGTTTCCTTGCTCGGATCTGCTTCACATTTCACACACGCATTGCTCCAATGGTCCACTGCCACCGTGTGACAAATCCACATTCGTTCCACCCCCGCTAAGCCCAGGGTCAAGATCACAGACTTGGTGCGTTCGAAACCTTAACGCTGGGTAAATGCCTTATAATTTCTGTTTCCTTGCTCGGATCTGCTTCACATTTCACACACGCATTGCTACAATGGTCCTCTGCCACCCTGTGACAAATCCACATTCGTCCCACCCCCGCTAAGCCCAGGGTCAAGGTCACAGACTTGGTGCGTTCGAAACCTGAACGCTGGGTAAATGCCTTATAATTTCTGTTTCCTTGCTCGGATCTGCTTCACATTTCACACACGCATTGCTCCAATAGTCTTCTGCCACCCTGTGACAAATCCACATTCGTCCCGCTCCAGCTAAGCCCAGGGTCAAGGTCACAAACACTCGGGTAAATTTCTTATTATGCCCCCGCAACCGAATGGTGAGTGGGGCATATAGTGTTACCGGCGTCCGTCCATACTCGGGTAAATGGCTTGTAATCAAATATGCCTCGTTTTCTTTGGCTGCCAGCGGGGGCATTCGTGTGCCGACAGGCCACATTTCTAGTAATTTATGTTTCCTTGCTCGGATCTGCTTCACATTTCACACATGCATTGCTCCAATAGTCCTCTGCCACCCTGTGACAAATCTACATTTGTCCCGCCCCCGCTAAGCCCAGGGTCAAGGTTACAGACTTGGTGCGTTCGAAACCTTAACGCTAGGGTAAATAGCTTATAATTTATGTTTCCTTGCTCGGATCTGCTTTACATTTCACACACGCATTGCTCCAATGGTCCTCTGCCACCCTGTGACAAATCCACATTTGTCCCGCCCCCGCTAAGGCCATGGTCAAGGTCACAGACATTGTCTATTCAAGACAAAGTGAGATTGTGAAACATGACCGGTGATGTGTGTATTTGGCTGTAATTCAGGGCAAGGGGTGATCAATGAAACATGAACAGTGATGTGTGTATTTGGCTTTAATTCAGGGCAAAGGGAGATCAGTGGAACATGAACGGTGATGTGTGTATTTGGCTGTAATTCAGGGCATGGGAAGATCAGTGTGGCTGTAATTCAGGGCAAAGGGAGATCAGTGGAACATGAACGGTGGAACATGAACAGTGATGCGTGTATGTGGCTGTAATTCAGGGCAAGGGGAGATCAGTGGAATATGAACGGTGATGTGTGTATTTGACTGTAATTCAGGGCAAGGGGAGATCAGTGGAACATGAACAGTGATGCTTGTATTTGGCTGTAATTCAGTGCAAGGGGAGATCAGTGGAACATGAATGGTGATGTGTGTAGGTGGCTGTAATTCAGGTCAAGGGGAGATCAGTGGAACATGAACAGTGATGTGTGTATTTGGCTGTAATTCAGGGCAAATGGAGATCAGTGGAACATGAACGGTGATGCGTGTATGTGGCTGTAATTCTGGGTTTGGGGAGATCAATGGAACATGAATGGTGATGTGTGTATTTGTCTGTAATTGAGGGCAAAGTGGAGATCAGTGGAACATGAACGGTGATGTGTGTATTTGGCTGTAAATCAGGGCAAGGGGAGATCAGTGGAACATGAACGGTAATGCGTGTATTTGGCTGTAATTGAGGGCAAAGGAAGATCAGTGGAACATGAACGGTGATGTGTGTATGAACGGTGATTCGTGTATTTGGCTGTAATTCAGGGCAAAGGGGTGATCAGTGGAACATGAACGGTGATGTGTGTATTTGGCTGTAATTGAGGGCAAAGTGGAGATCAGTGGAACATGAACGGTGATGTGTGTATTTGGCTGTAAATCAGGGCAAGGGTAGATCAGTGGAACATGAACGGTAATGCATGTATTTGGCTGTAATTGAGGGCAAAGGAAGATCAGTGGAACATGAACGGTGATCCGTGTATATGTGGCTGTAATTGAGTGTATGGGGAGATCAGTGGAACTTGAACGGTGATGTGTGTATTTGGCTGTAATTGCGGGCAAAGGGGAGATCAGTGGAACATGAACGGTGATGTGTGTATTTGGCTGTAATTGAGGGCAAAGGAAGATCAGTGGAACATTAATGGTGATGCATGTATTTGGCTGTAATTGAGGGCAAGGGGAGATCAGTGGAACATGAACGGTGATGTGTATATTTGGCTGTAATTGAGGGCAAAGGAAGATCAGTGGAACATTAACGGTGATGTGTGTATTTGGCTGTAATTGAGGGGAAGGGGAGATCAGTGGAACATGAATGGCGATGTGTGTATTTTGCTGTAATTCAGGGTATGAGGAGATCAGTGGAACATGAACGGTGATCCGTGTATGTGGCTGTAATTGAGTGTATGGGGAGATCAGTGGAACATGAACGGTGATGTGTGTATTTGGCTGTAATTCAGGGAAAGGGGAGATCAGTGGAACATGAACGGTGATGCGTGTATTTGGCTGTAATTCAGAGCAAGGGGAGATCAGTGGAACATGAAAGGTGATGTGTGTATTTGGCTGTAAATGATGGCAAAGGAAGATTAACGGTGATGCATGTATTTGGCTGTAATTGAGGAGAAGGGGAGATCAGTGGAACATGAACGGCGATGTGTGTATATTGCTGTAATTCAGGGTATGAGGAGATGAGTGGAACATGAATGGTGATCCGTGTAATCGGCTGTAATTCAGGGTAAAGGGAGGTCGAAGAAGAAGACGTCAAGCCTGACGCTGGACTGGCCACGGGAGCGGGAGTCGGGCATGAAGACGCTGCTGAACCTGGTGCAGCTCCACATCCACCGCCTCTGGGACCCACCTATCGTCGAGGAGGAGTTTGTCAGGTACACCAGTAAACATTTCATTGAGAAGGTAGTGCCGATATAGATTTATAAAAGTTTGTGTCTTAAATAAGTAGCATTCTATAGAAGAAAATCCATCCGAACAAAAGAACAAAAGTGTTCTACATTATTTTGAGGAAAGAAAAACACTACCGCCAATGGGAATCAATCTCACAACTTTTATGCTACTTTGTGTTTTTGTTGATATTGAGGAAGAGATGTAAGACTACTAGTGAATGTCTGTTGCAGCCTGGTGACCAACTGCTGCTACAAGCTGCTAGAGAATCCAGAGATCTGCCACATGGCCAACAAGGACACGCGGGACGCCATCTGTCACGTGATCGGCATCTCTGTGAAACGCTACAACCACGGCCTCGGTACTCACCTCATTCACCAGTCAGACATGCTTTGGTCTGCCTCATATACATAAACCAATTTTACAGCTGTATGAGTCGTCTTATAATATAGTGGGGGGGTTTTCCGCATTTTTATGGCCACATTCTCAATAATGCCGGGAGCCACATTTTCTTGTTTATTTTCTCTCAATTTCTTAACATTTCTCAGCTACTTCGACCCAAATGCAACTATTCTCTGTAACTGTTAATCATTACATATCTTCTTGTCTGCTGGCAGCTCGTATATATATGAGGGTCATCCAATAAATAGTGAAAACGAATATGTACCGGGTGTCTCAAAATATTAGTTATCATTTCAAATGTCTGTCATTTTATAATTTGATAACATACTCTTGATTTATACATCAAAATAACCATGGTGGATTGAAGTTTCTAACAAAATAAGTACGGGAAAATATTTGACGTCGTATTACAGGAAATGACGTCAGTTTTTATTCAATATGGCGTCACCAGCTACTGAAGTTATGTTGATATATACTGCATATATCTGAATGAAATTTGGCATACCGCTATATTGACACTTCGTCACGGACGTTGCATTATATTACGTCACTACATTCTATGACGTCTTCGTCAAATGACATCATCATCACATACGTTAAGCTTCTGGACGCGTTGATGAATGACCAGATAAATATATTGGTAAAAACGTGGGATTTTCAGTGAAAATACCTGTATAGAAATGCATAATACGTTGGTAATACGTTGCGTCACTTATTGTCGTATGTTTCGTATGGTACACCGACTGATTTATTGGATTATAATCGTAAACGCTTGCATTTCTAATGAACCCCTCTCTGAAAGTAGAATGAGAAAGACTATCAGATTGTATATAGATATTACTTGAAGTTTGTAGATGATATGTATGTGATCAGATGCTTAACAGCATTGGCATGAATGATGGATCAGCTCAAATATTTCGTACTTGTAGTTTAAGTATAAGAGAAGGATGGCCGCGAAGTGGTGTCCACGAAGTGGTGTCCACGAAGTGGTGGCCACACTGTCTAAAATAGCTTGAAAATGTATGCAATTGACGTCATTAGTGACGTCATAACTCTAGGACGTCATATGTCACCCTCTTCGTTCTTTGGATCTAAGTTTGTGTGACTTTAGCATATTTGACAATATCAATATAATCTGTATATCAACCTGATTAATCTGACTTATAAATGCTTAATTATGCCGTGGTCATGGGGTGTTGATGTGTCCCCTCTGGTTGCTAACGGTTGCATAGCAGCCGGTATAGAGGGCAGTTACTAATATAATTATATGCAAGTCAATTATTAATTAGACTGACAGTTACATTGTAGGATTATGGATACATGGCCAGGACTGTACATTTCAAACAAATAATACTGAGCTGTTCTCACTTTATATTGGATGACCCTCGTACATATGGAAGAGGCTGCAACAAAATATATGGTTATTGTAGCGTGCCGATGATGGGGGACTACGTTTCTATACGCAGTGATTACTATGTTAGAGATTATGCTGCCACCAGTAATCACTGCAGTATTGACTGTCCCCAATCGCTGAGCTGCTCAGACACACCTACTGTCTGTTCCACGTTTTTCAGCCGACAAACTTTTGGCTATTTAACGCATTCAATTTAAAAAATATTTAAATGTAAGTACTTTTTCTCTGATAACAAAAGTCACCTTCCCAAACATTTTTGTTTTATGAAATTCCATCAAATATTGATTTTATAGTGAAAAAAAAAAAATTACTATGGAAACGGAGGAAGCGTTGGGGGAGGACTCAAAAAATTAAAAAATTTGGAAATTGACTCCGAAACCTCTCTAGATAGCTTGGAAATGATGTAAATAAGAAAACAAGTTAGATTTTGAAAATCTGTCTGCAAATAAAAAAATATTTAAAAAAAAATCTATTATTAGAACCCATGTTAAATTTTTTCGTAATAAAATCAATATTTGATGTAATTTAATCAAATATAAAAATTTGGGGAGGGTGACTTTTTTGTTATTGATGAAAAACTACTTACAATTAAATATCTTTTAGATTTAATGTGTTTAATAGCCAAAAGTCCGTTGGCACAAAAACGTGGAACAGACAGTGTATGTAAGTAATGGACCTGCAACGAAACGCAAAGAATGGCGAACGTTAATGAGTTTATTGTTTGAAAGTGAACAGTGAAAATGGGAAAATATCCAATAGCAGTTATTGATTGCCGTCGTCGTCCATCAGCCTCCAGCCAGAAAGGGGTTGCTCATGCTCATCCACTTCCATCAGTTGCTGCAGCTCAGGCTCATCCACTTCCGGTTAAACGTGAGTGCCTCTCACGATCGTCCACTCCCGGTCCGGGGTTCGTCTGCTCCCGAGGTGGCCTCTGCCTTGGGTTACCACCAACCAGGGAAGGGTGTGTGTATTCCCTCTGGTCTGGTTATCTCCCATCAGAATATGACGGCTGGAATTCTGTGCGTCTGTGAAACTACGTCTGTTAAACTGTATCTGTGAAACGGTTTCTGGATCTGTAAATCTGTATGGAAATCTGGGTATCTGTATTATGGGTGTAATTCCCCCCAGCAATTATATTTAACCCCAGGTATATGACCCGTGCTAGTGCTTCAGGTGCTTACTTTACTCCCATCTGAAAATCAGAAACTAATATATGTAATATTGCTCGCCAGGAAATGGCTCCAAAATCCGTCCCAACATGTGTGACGGCCCTGTGAAACTAAGGAAGAAATAAAACCTCGAAGGTAGGGCCTGTTCTGTCACGAAACCTGCCCTACAAACAAGTCTGGGTATCCGACTAAAGTATTCCCGGTGGTGCCGACAATATGCCCAACACAAGAAACGTCCTGTAAGTCTGGGGGGTCTCCTATCATAGTCGCGGACCTCGACCTAATACAAATCCTTAACAAATATCTGTACATTTATTCTGTATGTTCGCTGCGAGTAATTCTCTGTCTGTTTGCTATGAATCTGTGGTGTTTATGGTAAAAATACGCGTCTATATCGACCTACGAACCGGGAGACCTAGGTGGCAATATCGCGTGTGACGATTAGCGACAGTGCCAGTAGACCGAATTCTGTTAAATGATGTGCACTGAGAATGGTATACGGGCGTAATGGGATCAGTAAATGTGCTTTGGGTACTGGGATAAAGTCACACATTACAGTGAATTGGTTTCATAGTAGGAATCGGGTCAGACAAAGGGAGTAGCCCAGGGGCAACAGTAACAACTGTATAGTTGTAAGCTTGTGTAACAACAGGCTCGTGGCCAGGGCTGCTCTAATTTTGTGACCTGAAGGAACACGAATGTCAGGGCTCTGTGTCTTGTATGATGATTTCTTATATTAGTGGTGGGTCTGTCTAAGGTTTGGGATTCTGTGGGAGGTTCGGGGACGAGCTGCCAACACATGTTTCACGACTGTTTCTGTGTGAGGTTCCGAGGAACCAGCCAATGAAAATTGAGTAGAATATAATCAAGGGAGGTTCTGTGTTCAGGGGTACTGCGAGGATCTGGTGGAAGAGGTTCTGTGAGATTCTGTGTTGTGGGGTTCTGGAGTAATCTGTATCTGTGAGTATCCACACGACGTTCCGGGGAACAAGTCTATATTGCGCGAGGTTCTGGAGCATGAGGTTCCAGCTCACGAGGTTCTCGGGACTGGAATCTGTGATTATCTGTTTGAGGTTCTATTATAATTACCTTGGGTGCGATGAGGTTTAAGAGGTGATACTAGGGTAAGAAAGTGGTGAGGTTCTGAAATTATGATGCTTGAATTAAATTTCAGTAAAGCTGTTCACACGTAGTGATTTGAGTACTGGACTGATAAGCTTTCAGCGCTTATATACTTGTCTGGACTCCCATAATGCAATATTACTATAACGAGGTGTTCCGCATGACAAAATTACCAACATGGCGGACAAATATGAATTTCCCAAAGAAAAGTGGGTGGGGAAAAATTATATCATCACCCATGATCATCACTGTAACTTAACATCATTGTAATCACGATCATCATCTACCCATCATCCATCACTAACTTACCTCTCACCCTGATCATCTATCAAATTTCATGGTAATCACCATCATAATCATCACTATCACTGTAACTTAACATCATGGTAATCACCATCATGATGATCATCACCCATGATCATCACTATCACTAACTTAACATCATGGTAATCACCATCATGCTCATCACTATCACTGTAACTTAACAACATGGTAATCACCATCATGATCATCATCACACATGATCATCACTATCACTAACTTAACATCATGGTAATCACCATCATGATCATCACTATCACTGTAACTTAACAACATGGTAATCACCATCATGATCATCATCACACATGATCATCACTATCACTAACTTAACATCATTGTAATCACCATCATGATCATCATGACTCGTGATTATCACTATTACTGTAACGTACCACAGTTGTGTGTTTTGCTGGCTCTTTGGGGTCATCTGAATATATATTTCTCTATTTGACAACAGGTAATGACATTCTAATGATCAAACAACTCTAAATCATGTACCATGTGTACATTTATTTACTGAATGCTGAATTATATTTACATAGTACCTGTTTAGCATATACATACCATGCGTAGTTTGTAGTTAATAGACACGTCTTTGCCTCCATGTACCCATATGTGGCATTGAATCCGCATAACAATCCCTATGATTATCTTTCAAATATATTACACCGCTTATGGACTGTCATATTCCATTACTATAGCTACCAGAGACATGTATTCGAGTATATGTCATGAGCTAGCAGAGTTTGGTGTCATCGCAAAATGCTGGACCTCCTCGGGCTAAGGGTATTATCAATTATTTTTAGAAATTTAAGCTGTATTAAAAGTGTACATATAGATCCGTAAATAGCACATCTCCTAATTGCAAAAGCGACCATGTTGATGGTCATCTTGAAACTGATCGAAAGTCATGGTTACACTGTATATGGTTTGGTGTATTAGTTTCAATAATGTTTAATTAGAAGAATGAATACAGCACATGTAGTGGTTAATGTAGAACTGATTACACCAGTGACTGCATGAATTAAATATCGTTACCATGTATTATTGTATTTATTTTCCAATCCAACTCGCGACCAAGGGTTAATTTAAATTATTGTCACATGTGAAGACATATGCAGGATGCTTAATGTGGGAGAAAGCCATGCATGTTTGCAATAAGCATACCCATGCCATTCATCATACCATACTACATATTGCCTTGGCCAATGATCATCATTCTTGCTTAATTGTCAGAAGTCTGCTCGTTAACAATAATAACATTGTATTTCTTGTCGACAAACAATCCATTTTGGACACGCTTTGAAACAGTTCTTCAATACTGACACTGATTGAAATACATCCGTATTTGTCTTTGAAAATAAGCAGAATATCACACTCTATACATAACGATGTTAGTGTTGTTTAATTACTGAAAACTGCAGCTCCATCATCAATATTATTGAACATCTGATCATTTTGGCGGCCATTTTGAATATATATTATAGCATTGTACAGGGCTTCTAAAATTTCAGAATGCCAATCGGTCCAGAGTCCAGACGTAACACTGTCGGCCTTTGTCGGCCATTGTCGGAGCAGAACCCCCCCCCTATTAAAAAATTTCGAAGTTCAAACAAAGTACTAGAAATAATGGGATAAATGTTGTATTAGGATAAATAAATCGTGTTTATAAACAACAAAAGTGGACAAAATTGTGTATGCACCCGGTCACGTGGTGTGCCTAAATAGCGCAAAAACGGAAAAAATGTGAAATGACAGATGAATCGTGATGCCGATTGATTGCATGTAAATTTTCGGTAGACTAAAATAAATTAAAGTTTTAGAAGTCTGTGTCTTGTTTCGTTTTTTATTTATTCCTCTCTGCTGGGTTGCCAAGCCGGTAAGTTGTCTTTGTGAATAACGACAAAATAGTTTGTTGTGCCATTTCAATAATAATCGAATGACGCACAACATAGAAAAAAAAATGCGTTATATACCCAACTCATAATTCATTGCTAATTATGCTATTATCACTGTTCACACCGACTTCAAAATTAATTGTCGGCCTAATTTGGCTAGCTGCAGACACATCAATTTAATTTAATTACGTGTTAAACAATTAATTTGTACAATTGAATTAACATTCGGTGTTTCTTTAACCATCAGATCGAGTTCAAAGTACATCGGCGGTGTGATTTAGGACTTCAATTGATCCCTAATCCCTGATCCCTAATGAGTCGCGCTTTGAACACGACAGATGTACCTTGTCGTTTATCAAAATGTTTGCGAATTGTAGATCACGTGAGCCGGCTCATCAGGATCTGCGACATTCCTACGATCATGTACATTTTATATACACAAAAATGACCCCTAATACAGCGTAATGTAACAGTTACTAACTTAATATCGGATAGTCCGTGTCAGTTACTTGGGGTTAAATATTACGAACACAGATAAACACAGTGCATGGTTTCTTTATTTTATTTTAACATGATCTGAGAGTTCAAAAATCGGTCCAGAACCGGTAAACTGAAAATTTTAGAAGCCCTGACATTGTATACCTGGATATGTATATGTTATCAAATGATTTGATTTGTATACCTCAAACTGGTATGTATACATGTAATAGGTGAATGAAATGCTGTTTATAACAACTCCATACAGTAAGAATAGAACAAAACAAGAACATTTTGGCGGCCATTTTGACTGTTCTGACAATTGTGG
The DNA here is from genome assembly GCA_029237695.1 of Conchocele bisecta. Lineage (NCBI taxonomy): Eukaryota > Metazoa > Mollusca > Bivalvia > Lucinida > Thyasiridae > Conchocele > Conchocele bisecta. The sequence continues at coordinate 57,887,359 of CM055279.1, read as the reverse complement.
AAGGCTATTGCATGACTATCTCCTGTATTTTCCATTTATTTGTGAGGGAAAGCAATGTATGTGTGTCTCAACTTTATGAATGTCTGTATTTGTTCGTAATAGCACATGAATCGCAGAAACAAATTGTAAAACAGCCTATTTCGGCAGCCATTTTGAAATATATTGCCATTTACAGATGTAATTAAATGTAAGATGTATTCTAAATCATTTTACATTCAAATTGTGACTTAATTATAGCAATTTACCCGGTTAATATTGATCAGACTGTAAGTTAACAGTCCTTAATAAAACAATATAATACTGTTCGGCGGCCATCTTGTAAAATGGCTGCCATTTGTTCATCCAGCGGCTTTTTTAGGCTTTTGACGCAGACAACCAGGTTTGATAGACAATAGACTACTGTATCCGAAAATCATACTCGTCAAAAATCCCGCATGGGGGAGAGAGGGGGGGGAGGTTATTGCTGGCTCAAGGTCTATATCTATGATCATCATTGTTATTAGGTCATCACTATCAACATATCTATGCTCATCATTGTCATTAGGTCATCATTATCAACATATCTATGATCATTCATTGGTCCATTATTCATCATTATCAACATATCGTAATTGCTACCATTGTCTTAGGTCATCACTATCAACATATCTATGATCATCATTGTCATTATGTCATCACTATCACAACATAGCTATGCTCATCATGCTCATCATTGTCATACCGGTCATCACTGATCAACATATCTATGACCATTGTCATTAGGTCATCACTATCACATATCTTATGATCATCATCATTGTCATACATCACATTATGATCATCTTTTTCATTAGGTGTCAGTCATCACTATCACCATATATGTATGATCATCATTGTATTATGTCATCACTATCAACAGATCTTATGGCTCATCATTGTCATTTAGGTCATCACTATCAACATATCTATGATCATCATTGTCATTATTATCATCACTATCAACATATTATATGACATTCATTGTCATTAGGGTCATCACTATCATCATATCAATGATCATCATTTCATTAGGTCATCACTATCATCCATATATATGATCATCATTGTCATTATGTCATCTCAACTATCTAACATATCTCATGATCAATCTTGATCATTAGGTCATCACTATCATCATATATCATGATCATCATGTCATTTAGGTCATCATTATCATCATATCTAGATCATCATTGTCATTTAGTCATCACTATCAAACTTATCTATGATCATCATTGTCATTAGGCATCACTATCACATATATATGATCATTGTCATTAGGTTCATCACTCATCACTATCAATTTTCCATCGATTGTCATTTTTGGTCATCATATCCAAATCATATCTTATTTTGGATCATCATTGTTCATTAGGTCATCACTATCACATATCATGAATCATCATTGTCATTAGTATCACTATCACCTTATCTATCAATGATCATCATTGTCATAGTCGTCAATCACTATCAACTTATCTTTTATGATCATCATTGTCTAGGTCATCACTACATTATCAATGATTGGTTCATAGTCATCACTATCACATATCTATGATATCATTGTCTTTAGGTCATCACTATCACATCATGATCATCATTGTTCATTAGGGGTTCATCACTTATCAACTAGCTTATTTTGGATCATTGTCTATTAGGTCATCACTATCACCATATCTATGTCATCATTGTCATTAGGTCATCACTATCACCATATCAATGATCATCATTGTTATTAGGTCATCACTATCACCATAGCTATGATCATTGTCATTAGGTCATCACTATCACCATATATGATCATCATTGTCATTAGGTCATCACTATCAACATATCAATGATCATCATTGTTATTAGGCCATCACTATCACCATATCAATGATCATCATTGTCATTAGGTCATCACTATCACCATATATATGATCATCATTGTCATAAGGTCATCACTATCAACCTATCTATCATTGTCATTAGGTCATCACTATCAACATATATATCATTGTCATTAGGTCATCACTATCAACATATATGTGATCATCATTGTCATTAGGTCATTACTATCAACATATGAATGATCATCATTGTCATTAGGTCATCACTATCAGCATATCTATGATCATCATTGTCATTAGGTCATCACTATCAACATATATATGATCATCATTGTCATTAGGTCATCACTATCAACATATATATGATCATAATTGTCATTAGGTCATCACTATCAGCATATATATGATCATCATTGTCATTAGGTCATCACTCACCATATCAATGATGATCATTCTTATTAGGTCATCACTATCACCAATCAATGATCATCATTGCCATTAGGTCATTACTATCACCATATCAATGATCATCATTGTCATTAGGTCATCACTATCAACATATCTATGATCATCATTGTCATTAGGTCATCACTATCAGCATATATATGATCATCATTGTCATTAGGTCATCACTATCACCATATCAATGATCATCATTGCCATTAGGTCATTACTATCAGCATATCAATGATCATCATTGTCATTAGGTCATCACTATCAACATATATATGATCATCATTGTCATTAGGTCATCACTATCAACATATCAATGATCATCATTGTCATTAGGTCATCACTATCAACATATATATGATCATCATTGTCATTAGGTCATCACTATCAGCATATATATGATCATCATTGTCATTAGGTCATCACTATCACCATATCAATGATGATCATTCTTATTAGGTCATCACTATCACCAATCAATGATCATCATTGTCATTTGGTCATCACTATCAACATATCTATGATCGTCATTGTCATTAGGTCATCACTATCAACATATCAATGATCATCATTGTTATTAGGTCATCACTATCAACATATATGATCATCATTGTCATTAGATCATCGCCATCAGCATATCAATGATGATCATTGTCATTAGTAATACTACACCATAATCAATGATCATCATTGTCTTTAGGTCATCACTATCACCATAATAGATCTCATCAATTAGCATCACTCACATCATATTGTTAAATCATCCATTAGGTCATCACTATCACCATTTCTATGATCATTGTCATTTGGTCATCATTACACCTTTATCTATGTTCTTCATTGTCATTAGGTTCATCACTATCAAATCTATCATTTGTTTCATTATTCTACCACTATCTGCTTTCATGAATCTCATTGTCATTAAGGTCATCACTATCACCATATCTATGATCATCATTGTTCATCTATTTGGTCATCACTTATCAACCATAATCTATGATCATCATTGTCCATAGGTCATCACTATCAATCATATCAATGATCATCGTTGTCATTAGGTCATCACTATCACATCATCTTGTCATTAGTCATCAATCACCATATTCTATGATCATCATTGTCATTATTGTCATCACTATCAACATAATCCTATGATCACATTGATTCGTCTTCATTATCACTATAATGGATCATGTTGTCATTAGGTCATCACTATCAACATATCTATCATTGTTCTTAGGTCATCACTTCAGCATATCTATCATTGTCATTTAGGTCATCATATCAGCATCATTCAATTGGATCATCATTGTCATTCGTCATCACTATCAACTCATATCATGATCATCATTGTCATTAGGTCATACACTATCAGCCATATCATGATCAGCATTGTCATTAGGTCATCACTATCAGCATATTATGATCTAGATTGGTCATCCTAAGTCATCACTATAAGCATATATATGATCATCATTGTCATTAGGTCATCACTATAAGCATATATATGATCATCATTGTCATTAGGTCATCACTATCAACATATCTATTATTGCCATTAGGTCATCAATATCAACATATATATGGTCATCATTGTCATTAGGTCATCACTATCACCATATCAATGATCATCATTGTCATTAGGTCATCACTATCACCATATCAATGATCATCATTGATATGTCATCACTATCAACATATCAATGACCATCCTTGTCATTAGGTCATCACTATCACCATATCAATGATCATCATTGTCATTAGGTCATCATTATCAACATATCAATGATCATCATTGTCATTAGGTCATCACTATCAACATTTATATGATCATCATTGTAATTAGGTCATCACTATCAACATATCAATGATCATCATTGTCATTAGGTCATCACTATCAACATATCAATGATCATCCTTGTCATTAGGTCATCAATATCAACCGATCTATCATGATCATTAGGTCATCACTATCACCATATCAATGATCATCATTGTCATTATGTCATCAATATCAACATATCAATGATCATCATTGTCATTAGGCCATCACTATCAACATATCTATTATCATCATTGTCATTATGTCATCACTATCACCATATCAATGATCATCATTGTCATGTCATCACTATCACCATATCAATAATCATCATTGTCATTATGTCATCACTATCACCATATCAATGATCATCATTGTCATTATGTCATCACTATCACCATATCTATGATCATCATTGTCATTATGTCATCATTATCACCATATCAATGATCATCATTGTCATTATGTCATCACTATCACCATATCTATGATCATCATTGTCATTATGTCATCACTATCACCATATCTATGCTCACCATTGTCATTATATCATCACTATCACCATATCAATGATCATCATTGTCATTATGTCATCACTATCATCATATCAATGATCATCATTGGCATTAGGTCATCACTATCACCATATCAATGATCATCATTGTCATTAGGTCATCAATATCAACATACCAATGATCATCATTGTCATTAGGTCATCACTATCAACATATCTAGTATCATCATTGTCATTAGGTCATCACTATCAACATATTGATGATCATCATTGTCATTAGGTCATCACTATCAACATATACATGATCATCATTGTCATTAGGTCATCACTATCAACATATCAATGATCATCATTGTCATTAGGTCATCACTATTAACATATATATCATTGTCATTAGGTCATCAATGATCATCATTGTCATTAGGTCATCACTGTCAGCATATCAATGATCATCATTGTCATTATGTCATCACTATCACCATATCTATGCTCACCATTGTCATTATGTCATCACTATCACCATATCAATGATCATCATTGTCATTATGTCATCACTATCATCATATCAATGATCATCATTGGCATTAGGTCATCACTATCACCATATCAATGATCATCATTGTCATTAGGTCATCAATATCAACATATCAATGATCATCATTGTCATTAGGTCATCACTATCAACATATCTATTATCATCATTGTCATTAGGTCATCACTATCAACATATTGATGATCATCATTGTCATTAGGTAATCACTATCAACATATATATGATCATCATTGTCATTAGGTCATCACTATCAACATATCAATGATCATCATTGTCATTAGGTCATCACTATTAACATATATATCATTGTCATTAGGTCATCAATGATCATCATTGTCATTAGGTCATCACTGTCAGCATATCAATGATCATCATTGTCATTAGGTCATCACTATCAGCATATCAATGATCATCATTGTCATTACCATGACCATCATCATCATCATTGTGTGCAGTTATAATGCAGCACAGAGTTGGCTAGTTATCTGTAGTTTCTGTAGGGGTGGATTAATAAGAAACACTGTTCTAAACCCAGCTCGGTATAAATCAATAAAAATAAATAAAATTACTGTTGATTTATGTATGCCGCTGCAGTCTGATTAGCACATTTGACAATGACGATGTGATCAGTGACAATATGGTCAATAAGGTTATGATCAGTGACGATGTGGTCCATAACGATATAATCAATGACAACATGTTCTGCCTTGTCACTTCTCGTTTCCCCAATAAAGATTTCAACATAGTTTTTATATGCCCGTTTAAAAAAACGGGACGTATTATGTTTTACATAAACAGACAGATAAATTGGAGAGTTTGTGTACACTACTCCTCTAAAACCTTTCATTCAATCAATCTGAAACTAAACACGCGTCTTCTGCACATATTGAACATGTGCACCTTCGTGTTTTTATGCCGAACATATTTTTTTAACAAAAATAATATACTTTTTAACTTAGCCATTTTCTTCTACATTTTTGTATGCAATTCTATATACCGGTAATTTCCACTTTACACATCTCTACCTAAATTATTATATCACAGCAAGAGGAAGAAATAATGTTTAAAATTTTCAAATTCACATTAATGTATCTTGCCATGGTGACAGATTCACATTTCTGCATCTTCGCTATCTGGCCCATCTTCGACAGGCATCTTTTGTGACTTACAACACTCTTGTTAGATATCATTTGAATTGAGCTATTATATCATGCCAGTATATATTGCCATGATTTATTTCCAGTAATCTTTTAAAATGACTTGCTTAAATTTTTCTACTTATTCCATACAAATCCAATTTTCATCGTGTGAACTGTGCGGGTTGCAGGTGCGAGCCTGAAGATCATCCAGCTGCTGCAGCACTTTGAGCACCTCGTGTCCCCGCTGGCCCATGTCGTGCACGTCTGTGTCGCCGACTACAACCACCGCAGCATCGTCGCCGAACTCATGAGGTAGTAGCAGACGTTGTTAACACCTACAGCTTAAAATCAGCAACGATTGTGTTTGTATAGACTTACCTTGGATCAGTCGTTTCAGCTGTGGTGTTTTCGTAATAGTTGCAGTTCAATATGTGAAAAATATTACTATCTTATTGTTTGCCCCCTTTGCGTGCACATATTTGTTTGAATATAGCCCGCCACTAAACGTGTTTTCGAATTGTGATACTACTATGTTATTGCCGGTTTGAAAACGAGGTGAGATTGGTCGGATGGATAGGGCGGACTTGTCGCGGGACACATCGAGAACGCGAGCCTACTCCACATTTCAACCATACCCTGTATTACTGGTGACGTGTGTGTGTCAGGGAGATTGGTCGGATGGATGGGGCGGACTTGTCGCGGGACATGTCGGGGACGTTAGCCTACTCCACATTTCAACCATACCTTGTATTACTGGTGACGTGTGTGTGTGTTTTCAGGGAGATTGGTCGGATGGATGGGGCGGACTTGTCGCGGGACATGTCGGGGACGCGAGCCTACTCCACATTTCAACCATACCCTGTATTACTGGTGACGTGTGTGTGTGTTTTAAGGGAGATTGGTCAGATGGATGGGGCGGACTTGTCGCGGGACATGTCGGGAACGCGAGCCTACTCCACATTTCAACCATACCCTGTATTACTGGTGACGTGTGTGTGTCAGGGAGATTGGTCGGATGGATGGGGCGGACTTGTCGCGGGACATGTCGAGGACGCGAGCCTGCTCCACATTTCAACCATACCCTGTATTACTGGTGACATGTGTGTGCGTTTTCAGGGAGATTGGTCGAATGTATGGGGCGGACTTGTCGCGGGACATGTCGGGGACGCGAGCCTACTCCACATTTCAACCATACCCTGTATTACTGGTGACGTGTGTGTGTTTTCAGGGAGATTGGTCGGATGGATGGGGTGGACTTGTCGCGGGACACGTCGGGGACTCGAGCCTACTCAGCGTTCCTGGTGGAGATGACAGAGAAGACGGCGGCGGCCCTGCTGCCCAACATCAGCCTCGTTTTGTCACACCTGGACGGCGAGGTCAGTACTGCCCAACATCAGCCTCGTGTTGTCACACCTGGACCGCGAGGTCAGTACTGCCCAACATCAGCCTCTGATGTCACACCTGGACCACGAGGTCAGTACTGCCCAACATCAGCCTCGTGTTGTCACACCTGGACCGCGAGGTCAGTACTGTCCAACATCAGCCTCGTGATGTCACAACTGGACGGCGAGGTCAGTACTGCCCAACATCAGCCTCGTGATGTCACACCTGGACAGCGAGGTCAGTACTGCCCAAGATCAGCCTCATGTTTTCACAACTGGACAGCGAGGTCAGTACTGTCCAACATCAGCCTTGTGTTGTCACAACTAGACCGCGAGGTCAGTACTGCCCAACATCAGCCTCGTGTTGTCACAACTGGACGGCGAGGTCAGTACTGTCCAACATCAGCCTTGTGTTGTCACAACTAGACAGCGAGGTTAGTACTGCCCAACATCAGCCTCGTGTTGTCACAACTGGACGGCGAGGTCAGTACTGTCCAACATCAGCCTCGTGTTGTCACATCTGGACGGCGAGGTCAGTACTGCCCAACATCAGCCTCGTGTTGTCACAACTGGACGGCGAGGTCAGTACTGCCCAACATCAGCCTCGTGTTGTCACACCTGGACCGCGAGGTCAGTACTGCCCAACATCAGCCTCGTGTTGTCACACCTGGACTGCGAGGTCAGTACTGCCCAACATCAGCCTCGTGTTGTCACAACTGGACGGCGAGGTCAGTACTGTCCAACATCAGCCTCGTGATGTCACAACTGGACGGCGAGGTCAGTACTGCCCAACATCAGCCTCGTGTTGTCACACCTGGACCGCGAGGTCAGTACTGTCCAACATCAGCCTCGTGTTGTCACAACTGGACGGCGAGGTCAGTACTGTCCAACATCAGCCTTGTGTTGTCACAACTGGACGGCGAGGTCAGTACTGCCCAACATCAGCCTCGTGTTGTCACACCTGGACCGCGAGGTCAGTACTGCCCAACATCAGCCTCGTGTTGTCACAACTGAACAGCTAGGTCAGTACTGTCCAACATCAGCCTCGTGTTGTCACACCTGGACCGCGAGGTCAGTACTGCCCAAGATCAGCCTCGTGTTGTCACAACTGGACAGCTAGGTCAGTACTGCACAAAATCAGCCTTGTGTTGTCATACCTGGACCGCGAGGTCAGTACTGCCCAACATCAGCCTCGTGTTGTCACACCTGGACCGCGAGGTCAGTACTGCCCATGATCAGCCTCGTGTTGTCACAACTGGACAGCGAGGTCAGTACTGCCCAAGATCAGCCTCGTGTTTTCACAACTGGACAGCGAGGTCAGTACTGCCCAACATCAGCCTCGTGTTGTCACAACTGGACAGCGAGGTCAGTGCTGCCCAACATCAGCCTCGTGTTGTCACAACTGGACGGCGAGGTCAGTACTGTCCAACATCAGCCTCGTGTTGTCACATCTGGACGGCGAGGTCAGTACTGCCCAACATCAGCCTCGTGTTGTCACAACTGGACGGCGAGGTCAGTACTGCCCAACATCAGCCTCGTGTTGTCACACCTGGACCGCGAGGTCAGTACTGCCCAACATCAGCCTCGTGTTGTCACACCTGGACTGCGAGGTCAGTACTGCCCAACATCAGCCTCGTGTTGTCACAACTGGACGGCGAGGTCAGTACTCTCCAACATCAGCCTCGTGATGTCACAACTGGACGGCGAGGTCAGTACTGCCCAACATCAGCCTCGTGTTGTCACACCTGGACCGCGAGGTCAGTACTGTCCAACATCAGCCTCGTGTTGTCACAACTGGACGGCGAGGTCAGTACTGTCCAACATCAGCCTTGTGTTGTCACAACTGGACGGCGAGGTCAGTACTGTCCAACATCAGCCTCGTGTTGTCACAACTGGACGGCGAGGTCAGTACTGTCCAACATCAGCCTTGTGTTGTCACAACTAGACAGCGAGGTCAGTACTGCCCAACATCAGCCTCGTGATGTCACACCTGGACTGCGAGGTCAGTACTGCCCAAGATCAGCCTCGTGTTTTCATAACTGGACAGCGAGGTCAGTACTGCCCAACATCAGCCTCGTGTTGTCACACCTGGACGGCGAGGTCAGTACTGTCCAACATCAGCCTTGTGTTGTCACAACTGGACGGCAAGGACACCGGCACTGTGGTCACGGCTCCCTCGTTCTCACCAGTTCACTCATACACTAGGAATTGGGATATTTTGTAGCGTTTTACCAAAATTGGTGATCTATCTCTTCCATCCATCCACGAGTTACAGGATGTTACAAGATGTTTATATCCTTTTATTTCTCTTCTGTGCACCTTCAAGTCATACGTTAGATGTATGCATACCTGAACGTCTTGAAACCTGTCCCATCTGACACATGTTATACGGCATAGCATATTGCAAAGAAGCTACACAATTGGACAGCGAGGTCAGTACTGCCCAACATCAGCCTCGTGTTGTCACAACTGGACGGCGAGGTCAGTACTGCCCAACATCAGCCTCGTGTTGTCACAACTGGACGGCGAGGTCAGTACTGTCCAACATCAGCCTCGTGTTGTCACAACTGGACGGCGAGGTCAGTACTGCCCAACATCAGCCTCGTGCTGTCACACCTGGACCGCGAGGTCAGTACTGTCCAACATCAGCCTCGTGTTGTCACAAATGGACTGCGAGGTCTAGTACTGCAACAATCAGCCTCGTGATGTCACACCTGGACAGCGAGATCAGTACTGCCCAAAACATCAGCCTCGTTGATGTCACACCTGGACCGCGTGATCAGTACTGCCCAACATCAGCTGTGTAGTCACACCTGGGACCCGCGAGGTCAAGTACTGCCCAAAAATCAGCTCGTGTTGTCACACCTGGACCGCGAGGTCAGTACTGCCCAAGATCAGCCTCGTGTTGTCACAACTGGACAGAGAGGTCAGTTACTGCCCAAACATCATGCCTTGTGTTGTCACAACTGGACGGCGAGGTCAGTACTGCCCAACATCAGCCTCGTGTTGTCACAAACTGGACGGTGAGGTCAGTACTGTCCAACATCAGCCTCGTGTTGTCACTCATGGACCGCGAGGTCAGTACTGTCCAACATCAGCCCTGTGTTTGTACAACTGGACTGCGAGGTCAGTACTGCCCAAACATCAGCCTCGTGATGTCACCACTGGACCGCGAAGAGGGTCAGTACTGCCCAACATCAGCCTCGTGTTGTCACACCTGGACCGCGAGGTCAGTACTGCCCAACATCAGCCTCGTGTTGGTTGTCACACCTGGACCGCGAGGTCAGTACTGCCCAAGATCAGCCTCGTGTTGTCACAAGGCTGGACTGGGAGTCAGGTCTAGTACTGTCCAACATCAGCCTCGTGTTGTCACAACTGGACGGCGGTGAGTGAGGTCGAGTACTGCCCGAACATTTCAGCCTCGTGTTTTGTCACACCTGGACGCGGGAGGTCAGTACTGCCCGAACATTCAGCTTCGTGTTGTACAAACTGGACTGCGGAGGTCAGTACTGCAAAACATCAGCCTCGTGATGTCACACCTGGAACACGAGGTCAGTCTGCCCAACAAAATCAGCCTCGTGTTGTCACACCTGGACCGCGAGTCAGTACTGCCCAACATCAGCTCGTGTTGTCACAAGCTGAACAGCTAGGTCAGTAGTTATGTACTGTCCACATTCCAGCCTCGTGTTGTCACACCTGGACCGCGAGATCAGTATGCCCAAGATCAGCTAGTTGTCACACTGGACCCCAGCGGACGGTCAGTACTGCCCAACATCAGCCTGTGTGGGTCACACCTGACGGCGAGGTCAGTACTCTCGTGTGTCATGACCAGCGAGGTCAGTTAACTGCTACTCAGGCTTTGTGTCACATCAGCCTCGTGTCACATGGATCGAGGTCTTGTATGCACATCAGTTGTGTTGTCACACTGGACGGCGAGGTCAGTACTGTCCAACATCAGTCTTGTGTTGTCACAACTGGACGGCAAGGATACCGGCACTGTGGTCACGGCTCCCTCGTTCTCACCAGTTCACTCATACACTAGGAATTGGGATATTTTGTAGCGTTTTACCAAAATTGGTGATCTATCTCATCCATCCATCCACGAGTTACACGATGTTACAAGATGTTTATATCCTTTTATTTCTCTTCTGTGCACCTTCAAGTCATACGTTAGATGTATGCATACCTGAACGTGTTGAAACCTGTCCCATCTGACACATGTTATACGGCATAGCATATTGCAAAGAGGCTACACACTGAACAAGGCGGAGCTAACACACCCCTGGAACAGCGAGTTACTGCCCAACATCAGCTCGTGTTGTTAAACAGAGGGTCAAAGCTCACACTGACAGCGAGGTCAGTACTGCCCAACATCAGCCTCGTGTACACCTGGACCGGCGAGTCAGTACTGCCCAACATCAACGGTGTCACACGGCGAGGTCAGTACTGCCCAACATCAGCCTCGTGTTGTCACAACTGGACGGCGAGGTCAGTACTGCCCAACATCAGCCTCGTGTTGTCACAACTGGACAGCGAGGTCATCTGCAACATCAACCTACTCGGAGTGTCAACGACCTGGACCCGCGAGGTCGTACTGTCCAACCCATCAGCCTCGTGATGTCACACCTGGACCGCGAGGTCAGTACTGCCCAAGATCAGCCTCGTGTTTTCACAACTGGACAGCGAGGTCAGTACTGCCCAACATCAGCCTCGTGTTGTCACACCTGGACCGCGAGGTCAGTACTGTGCAACATCAGCCTCGTGTTGTCACAACTGGACGGCGAGGTCACTACTGTCCAACATCAGCCTTGTGATGTCACAACTGGACGGCGAGGTCAGTACTGCCCAACATCAGCCTTGTGATGTCACACCTGGACGGCGAGGTCAGTACTGTCCAAGATCATGCCTCGAGTTGTTTTCACAACAACTGGACAGCGAGGTCCAGTTTTTACTGTTCCAACATCAGCCTCGTGGGTTGTCACAACTAGACAGCGATGGTCCAGTTACTGGCCCAACATCAGCTTCGTGTTGTCACAAAACTGGCGGCCGAGTGTAGTAACTGTCACCTTCAGCCTCGTGGTTGTCAAAACCTGGACGGCGAGGTCAGGGGGGTAACTTGCAACATCAGCCTTGTGTTGTCAACAATGGACGGCGAGTAGGTCTAGTACTGTCCCAAAACATCAGCCTTGTGTTGTCCAACAATGGACCAGCGGCCAGGTCGTAATGCCCAACATCCAGCCTCGTGTTGTCATACTGGAACTGCGGAGGTCAGGTCCTGCCCAACATCAGCCTCGTGTTTGGTCACACCTGGACTGCGAGGTCAGTATGCCCAACATCGCCTCGTGTTGTCACAATGGACGGCGAGGTCAGTTATGGGGGTAACTTGCTGGGGGTTGGGGCTCTGGTCTGAACATCGTACGGTGTTGGGTGGGAGTACCAACATCAGCCTTGTGTTGTCACAACTGGACAGCGAGGTCAGTACTGCCCAACATCAGCCTCGTGTTGTCACACCTGGACTGCGAGGTCAGTACTGCCCAAACCCATCAAGGCCAGTCGTGTTGTCACACCTGGACTGCGAGGTCAGTACTGCCCAACATCAGCCTCGTGTTGTCACACCTGGACCTCGAGGTCAGTACTGTCCAACATCAGCCTCGTGATGTCACACCTGGACCGCGAGGTCAGTACTGCCCAAGATCAGCCTCGTGTTTTCACAACTGGACAGCGAGGTCAGTACTGCCCAACATCAGCCTCGTGTTGTCACACCTGGACCGCGAGGTCAGTACTGTGCAACATCAGCCTCGTGTTGTCACAACTGGACGGCGAGGTCAGTATTGTCCAACATCAGCCTTGTGATGTCACAACTGGACGGCGAGGTCAGTACTGCCCCTACATCAGCCTCGTGATGTCACACCTGGACGGCGAGGTCAGTACTGCCCAAGATCAGCCTCGTGTTTTCACAACTGGACAGCGAGGTCAGTACTGTCGAACATCAGCCTTGTGTTGTCACAACTAGACAGCGAGGTCAGTACTGACCAACATCAGCCTCGTGTTGTCACAACTGGACGGCGAGGTCAGTACTGTCCAACATCAGCCTTGTGTTGTCACAACTGGACAGCGAGGTCAGTACTGTCCAACATCAGCCTCGTGTTGTCACAACTGGACAGCGAGGTCAGTACTGTCCAACATCAGCCTTGTGTTGTCATAACTAGACAGCAAGGTCAGTACTGCCCAACATCAGCCGTGTTATGTCACACCTGGACGGCGAGGTCAGTACTGCCCAAGATCAGCCTCGTGTTTTCACAACTGGACAGCGAGGTCAGTACTGTCCAACATCAGCCTTGTGTTGTCACAACTAGACAGCGAGGTCAGTACTGTCCAACATCAGCCTTGTGTTGTCACAACTGGACGGCGAGGTCAGTACTGCCCAACTTCAGCCTTGTGTTGTCACAACTGGACGGCGAGGTCAGTACTGTCCAACATCAGCCTTGTGTTGTCACAACTAGACAGCGAGGTCAGTACTACCCAACATCAGCCTCGTGTTGTCACAACTGGACGGCGAGGTCAATACTGTCCAACATCAGCCTTGTGTTGTCACAACTGGACGGCGAGGTCAGTACTGCCCAACATCAGCCTCGTGTTGTCACACCTGGACCGCGAGGTCAGTACTGCCCAACATCAGCCTCGTGTTGTCACACCTGGACTGCGAGGTCAGTACTGCCCAACATCAGCTTCGTGTTGTCACACCTGGACGGCGAGGTCAGTACTGTCCAACATCAGCCTCGTGTTGTCACAACTGGACGGCGAGGTCAGTACTGTCCAACATCAGCCTCGTGATGTCACAACTGGACGGCGAGGTCAGTACTGCCCAACATCAGCCTCGTGTTGTCACACCTGGACCGCGAGGTCAGTACTGTCCAACATCAGCCTCGTGTTGTCACAACTGGACGGCGAGGTCAGTACTGTCCAACATCAGCCTTGTGTTGTCACAACTGGACGGCGAGGTCAGTACGTCCAACATCAGCCTCGTGTGTCACAACTGGACGCGAGGTCAGTACTGTCCAACATCAGCCTTGTGTTTGTCACAACTAGAGCGAGGTCAGTACTGCCCAACATCAGCCTCGTGTTGTCACAACTGGACGCGAGGTCAGTAACTGTCCAACATCAGCCTTGTGTTGTCACAACTGGACGGCGAGGTCAGTACTGTCCAACATCAGCCTCGTGTTGTCACAACTGGACAGCGAGGTCAGTACTGCCCAACATCAGTCTCGTGTTGTCACAACTGGACGGCGAGGTCAGTACTGTCACATCAGTCAGCCTATCGTGTTGTCACAACCTGGACGGCGAGTCACTACTGTCCAACTGCCCAACATCACCTCGTGTTGTCACACTGGACGGCGAGGTCAGTACTGCAACCAACATCAGCCTCGTGTTGTCAACTGGACGGCGAGGTCAGACTGTCCAACATCAGCCTCGTGTTGTCACACCTGGATGCGCGGTCAGTACTTCCCAACATCAGCCTCGTGTTGTCACAACTGGACGGCGAGGTCAGTACTGCCCAACATCAGCCTCGTGTTGTCACAACTGGACAGCGAGGTCTGAGCTGCCCAACATCGCCTCGTGTTGTCACACCTGACCGGCGAGTCAGTACTGTCACGAGTCAGTACTGTCACATCAGGCTCGTGTTGTCACAACTGGATGGCGAGGTCACTACTGCCCAACATCAGCCTTGTGTTGTCACAACTGGACGGCGAGATCAGTACTGTCCAACATCAGCCTCGTGATGTCACACCTGGACCGCGAGGTCAGTACTGCCCAAGATCAGCCTCGTGTTTTCACAACTGGACAGCAAGGTCAGTACTTCCCAACATCAGCCTTGTGTTGTCACAACTGGACGGCAAGGACACCGGCACTGTGGTCACGGCTCCCTCGTTCTCACCAGTTCACTCATACACTAGGAATTGGGATATTTTGTAGCGTTTTACCAAAATTGGTGATCTAGCTCTTCCATCCATCCACGAGTTACACGATGTTACAAGATGTTTATATCCTTTTCTTTCTCTTCTGTGCACCTTCAAGTCATACGTTAGATGTATGCATACCTGAACGTGTTGAAACCTGTCCCATCTGACACATGTTATACGGCATAGCATATTGCAAAGAAGCTAGAAGTTAGAATATGAATCTTGCATTTATAATGTTAAAGTATTGTCCATTTGGTGAACATGGTCATACTGAGTGTAGCATTGTGAAATATATGGATATACAATGGTAATACTCAATCAATCATATTTATCTGAGCGAAGTGAACTAGCAACTGGAAACATTGTATGATTCGTCTGCTGCTGTCACCTCACGTATGCAAATTTGTCTATTATGTTACGCACATCGATTTAAAAGAAATTATTTACAAATATTTTTCATGGCAACTGCACATTTGGGTTAAGAGTACCGATAGAGATCAATGGTAGTTCTTTATGCCCTCTATGCAATATGTCTGTCCATGTACATTTACGTCAACAAGTTTGTAAGAGTTTCTCCAGTTAGAGTCCAGTATGCCACGGGGGCATATCTATGTTTTGCAAACATAATTTCTAGTTGATAAGAGAATTTCAATGTGGTGCCTCGAGACGATAATATCACTGATGATGTTTAACAGTCGCTGATAACTTCGCTATTTTATCAGTATATGCCAATTAGTTGTTCCAGTGATGGTATTATTTTCCAGATCCTTGGTGGCCATTGAGCCAATTTACTTGATATACCAGGCTCAACACAGACATAATTTGAAATATGCTTGTAGTTCCCATCAAATAATATATTAAAGGTACATGCCCACTCAGTAGGCACAAACTGTTCTTTATATGAATTAAAAAAGTGTATAATTGTGTCACTACTCCACCAGTTCTAAAAATTACGAGTACCCGCTATACAGATATAATCATTTAGTAATATTTATTTTACTGATAGTGACATGCGATGGTATCCGGCTATTTTCATATGCAAATGAGAGACATGCTATTTTTTAATGATAATATTTATTCTAATTAAATGCGTCACCTGAAAAAAATAATATTTTCGACAGATTATAAAGTATGATCATTGCACATCAAAAAATAAATACAGAGAATAAATAGTAATGTCTCTTAACATTTTAAGGAAACACGGTTATTGCCCCTGATATCAGTGTGGAAATCTACGTCTGATATAAAATATATAATAATGGCAATCAATACGTGGGGTAATTGTAAATGAATGTTTATTATACCCCCCGCAACGAGTTGTGGGGGTTATACTGGAGTCGGGTTGTCCGTCCGTCCGTCCGTCCGTCCGTCGGGCCGTCCGTCCGGGCACACATTAGGGTACTTATGTGGCTAGCCTCACAGGGTTATGGACTTAGTAAAGGATAGGGTTGGTTACAATTAGCCACCTAAAAAATCCTTTTATGTGGCTAATATTTAACATGTGATAAGCCACATAAGTATAGTACTGTAAGAACGTCCGTCCGTCCGTCCGTCCGTGCCTCCGTAAACTTAACATCAGAGAAATATTGTTATAACTTCTATTTCCTTCATCTAAAATGCTTAATATTTCACACATGCATTGCTGTAAGGCTCTACTACCATGCTGTTCCAAATCCACGACCGTCCAACCCCCGCTGATCCCAAGGTCAAGGTCAAATACTTAGTCTCTTTACAAAACTTAACATCAGAGAAATATTGTTATAACTTCTATTTCCTTCATCTAAAATGCTTGATATTTCACACATGCATTCCTGTAAGGCTCTACTACCATGCTGTGCCAAATCCACGACGTCCAACCCCCGCTGATCCCATGGTCAAGGTCAAATACTTAGTACAAAACTTAACATCAGAGAAATATTGTTATAACTTCTATTTCCTTCATCTAAAATGCTTAATATTTCACACATGCATTCCTGTAGGGCTCTACTACCATGCTGTGCCAAATCCACGACCGTCCAACCCCCGCTGATCCCAAGGTGAAGGTCAAATACTTAGTCTCTTTACAAAACTTAACATCAGAGAAATATTGTTATAAATTCTATTTCCTTCATCTAAAATGCTTAATATTTCACACATGCATTCCTGTAAGGCTCTACTACCATGCTGTGCCAAATCCACGACGTCCAACCCCCGCTGATCCCATGGTCAAGGTCAAATACTTAGTCTCTTTACAAAACTTAACATCAGAGAAATATTGTTATAACTTCTATTTCCTTTATCTAAAATGCTTGATATTTCACACATGCATTCCTGTAAGGCTCTACTACCATGCTGTGCCAAATCCACGACTGTCCAACCCCCGCTGATCCCAAGGTCAAGGTCAAATACATGGTGTCTTTACAAAACTTAACATCAGAGAAATATGTTATAACTTCATCTAAAATTCTTAATATGTCATGCATGCATTCCTCTAAGGCTCTACTGTCATGCTGTGACATATCCCCGCTGATCCCAAGGTCAAGATCACATACTTAGTCTCTTTACAAAACTTAACATCAGAGAAATCGTTTTTATAACTTCTATTTCCTTGCTTGGATCTGCTTCACATTCACATTCGTGTCGCCCCCGCTAAGCCCAGAGTCAAGGTCACAAGCCCACACACTTGGAAAATTTACATATTTAGGGTACCTGGGCCCACGCGGGGGGTATTCCGTAAGCCTCGCTTACTGACCAATCTAGTTTTGCCAGAAAATGTATCAGATGATGTATCTGATATAAAGAAAAGTGTGTGCCTACTGAGTGGGCATGTACCTTTAAAACATGTATTAAATGTATGACTAAATTTGAATTGTAGCAGTCAACAAAGTTTCATTGTGCATGACAAGCTGAACATTAACCCTCAGACCGCTATCAAAAACATGTTTTGACAGCACTTTAGAATAATTTACAACATGCTTTGACATCACTTTAGAATCATTGGAAATGATTCTGAGATGCTGTCAAAAGATGTTTTTATTGAGAAATAAGGCAAGATATAAAAGCAACAGCCGACGACAATTGTTGTGAGTAGTGGTCTAAGGGTTAATGAAACCGGTATTATATATACATTGTATGCAGCTGCAAATATAAGTATGCTTGATGATGTTACAGAGAACCAACTCTGCTGATTGGAGACATGTTTCAAGTATAAATAACAATATAAACCTTGTTTCATCACACTGTGCTGATCTGCCGTTTTGGTTACATGCTATTAGAGTTAGTATGCATACTATATATATAGATGTAAAACGCATGTGCATAGCATTCTTGTTTGTGTTTAGCTGTGTTTTTGTTTGGAAAATAAGTGTTTTGGTTTCAGTTTATTATCCCCTCGCGTAGCGAAATGGAGATATAGGGATGCAAAAGTTGTCTGTTCGTCTGTCTGTCCATCTGTCCATCACAAAAATTAACATTGGGGTTAATCTGCGATAACTTCTGTTTCCATTGATGGAATGCTTTAATATTTCATAGGTGCATTTGTAACATCATTCTACAAAAAGCCCCAAGGTCAAGGACGTAGAAAAGGTTTTGTTTCGAAAACTTTACACTTCATTATAACTTCTCTTTCCCTCAATGGAATGCTTTAATATTTCATAGGTGTATTTTTAACATCTCGCATCATTTTACAGAAAGCCCATGATGCTCACTAACCCCAAGGTTATTACAAGCTCCTTATGTATTATCAACTGCGCCAGGCGGGACTTTTTGCTCCGCGGAGCTCTTGTTTTCTTAAAGACCTGTATGGTGTCTCATAGGTCGATATCGGCCGGGTTTCTTATGTTGTACTGTGAGTTATTTTATTGTTGAATATATTGTAAATAAGAAATGTGAACACGTTAATAAAACAAATACATACATACAGTCAGAATTCGTTACAACGGCATAGTTCGTCAGAGATGAATCTGCCGTTATAACGAATATGCCAGTATAAAGAATCGGCGATTTTCTCCTCGCTATCAGACTGTCGTGATAATTCCGGTAATTGGAACATGTCGGTAATTGGTAACCACGCATTGTATCGACGCTATTTGCTGTCATTTTATATTAGCATTATCAGCGAGATATACCGGTATACTTATTTGTCACTAAATTGATAAAGCAATACATATATACAAATTTATATCAAGGAAACCAACAACATTCAAAGCTAATGCGGTATTTGACAAAGTCTAGGTTGCAGGTGAACCTGTTGTTAATTGTAGAGCGCGTGGTGAATACCGGATTATCTGTGAAATTGTTTCTTTATTAGCAATTCGCAAACATGTGCATATAGAAAAGAAACACATATTTTAATAAACAGTGTTTTAATTTACAGTCAAACTTGTGTTAAGAGACCACTCAAGGGAACTGCCAAAAGTGGTCTCTTAACAGAGGTGGTCTCTTAATAGGGACAGCCATGTGGAGTGGGTACACAGATGATATATAAAAAACAACACAGTGACAACACAGTCAAGTAATAACATGTATACACATATATGTATGTTTATTAAAGTAATAACATGTACAATGGAAAACATAAGTTTGAATACACTGCAGCTCCATTATAACGCGGTGGTCGGGGTCCAAGATTTCAAACCGCGATCGAATCCGACCGCGTTATAAAATTTCGGGACATGCACGGGTACTGGTACTGCACGGGTTACTGGTATCATTCGCATTTCGGTTACCAACTATTGCGGGAATTCCATTAGCAACGGACCCATATAAAATCATGTCATTTGAACAGAAGTTAAAGTTAATTATTACAATAACCTATGACATACAAACTTGTATGTATTAATGTATTAAACATACAAGTTATTTATAAAATCATGCTTATTACGTTGTATAGTGCTCGCGATAGACAGACGCTTATTACAATGTATACTACTCGCGATCAACAGACGCTTAAATGGATTAATTGAAAATAAATAATGCCTATGGTCACGTGTCCTGCCTATTCATGCGGTTGATACGTGCATAATCTCAGGATGTGGGGTTACGTGATCTATTGTTTACGCTGCAAGTCATATTGATGAATGAAATTTACGATTTAAGCGAGATTGCCTTGGGCTGCAGTGTAAACAATAGACCACGTGATCCCATACCCTGACCCAGATAATGCTGAAACACGAGTCTATTTATAGAACGCTAAATACACGTTTTATGGATTATAGCCACCGCTTATAGCCGTGTTTCGAGCCGTGTTTTCATGGGCGCTGACAGTCTCCGACGGTCGTTAAACGCGTCGTATTTTGACGGAATGGGCCGTATTTATACGGTCGCTGGTCGCAGACAGCAGGTGGTCGTTCATTGCAAGTACGTTATTATGGGAAATTCGTCGGGTGGGATTCAAACCAGTCGCTTACAGCAGGTGGTCGTTTATTACAAGTGGTCGTTAGCACAAGTTCGACTGTACATGCTAAAAATTATAAAAATACAAAGCAAAAACATGTAGAGTGGTTTCCCTTTAAATATTTACATGACGATTCGTCCCTATCTGAACTCGCCCCAGAGGCAATGTTACACGATAATTATTTAAATTGTTCACGATTATGATATTTTTTTATTTACAATCTATCGGTCCTTGCTGGATTTAATCACTTGTAAATTTAGTTGCTAACTTCATTTCTTAATTGATGTTTGCAAAATAGTACATCACAGCAGGTGACAAGGTACCGACACGTTAATTGCCGCGATTTATGACAGCAGGTCGGGGTTAATCAGCTGTGAAATTGTTTAGATACGGTCAGTGACTGGTTCCCGAATATCGGTTTCCGGCATGTAATGCCGGATAACAGAGCTGGTACCAGCGACATCGGGTACCAGCGATGCCAGGTACCGGCGCCGTTATGACGCACATTATATGGTCAGTGACTGGTTCCCGAATATCGGTTTCCGTAATGCCGGATAACAGAGCTGGGTCACAGCGCTGGTACCAGCGACGCCGGGTACCGATGCTGTTATAACGCACATTAAATAAGACTTAAACTGTGTATTCGTTTGCGGGAATTCCCTGCCGGTGCCGGAAGCCGAATTTGCCGGTATATCGAGCAGATTAAAGAGCATACCGATTGGTTTGGCGGCTTATTGTGCCGGGAGGCGAATATGCCGCTGTAACGTGTGCCGCTGTAACGAATTCTGACTGTACATTACTTTGCGATGTTTTTCGCAATTTTGGTGGTTGAATATAATTTGTTTACATAATATAATTAATAAATTATGCTTTAAATGTATTTTGTAGTTTAAATCACAAAATGTCTCCTTCTAACCCAAATAACACATTCAAATATAATAATTAGGGTAAATCATGTTTTATATTGTATATACAGATATTCATAAATTTGTAATATTTTTCACAATCTTTTTACGATATAATAAACAAAATATGTATTAAATGTATTGCAAAGTTGGAATGTCTCCTAATGACGCAGTAAATAATATACAACGTATGTTATGCCAAATATTTCACAGGTTTGTTCAGTTTAGAGAGTTAGATATTTTGGCGGCCATCTTGGACAACATTTTGATTGTATTGCTAGTCATAATTTGGATTAAAATGATTCCGTACGGTCTGTTCCACGATTTGCTGCCGACAAACTTTTGGCCATTAAACACATTAAATCTTAAAAATATTTAAATGAATACTTTTTCACCCTCCTCCAAAAAAATTATTTGATGAAATTCCATCAAATATTGATTCCTATGGGAATTTATCATGGGAGAAAAGGAGGTGGAGAAACTGCAGGGGAGTCAGAAATACTTTTTAACCCTCATGTTCAATTACCATAGGAAAATATTTTTTTCGCAATAAAATCAATAATTGATGGAATTTCATCAAATAAAAAAAATGTGCATGGTGAATTGTTTGTTATTCATGAAAAAGTACTTACATTTAAATAGTTTTTAGATTAAAAGCTTGTAGGCAGCAAAATGTGGAACAGATAAAAGTTATGTTTTTTAGCTCACCTGAGTGAAGCTCATGTGAGCTATTGTTACCGCAATGTGTCTGTCGTCCGTCGTCGTCCGTGAACATTTTCAAACGTCTTCTCAGTAACCATTGGGCCTATAGTCACCAAACTTCATGGTCATGGTCCTTAGGTAGGGGGATTACAAAATTGTTAAAATGATGTCATTACGTAATCCAAGATGGCCGCCGTCTAAAAATAGCACAAATTCTTCAAAAATCTTTTTCTCAAGAACCGCCAACCGCATTTCGACAAAACTTGGTAGGAATGATCGATGTACAATGCTCTTTCAAAGTTGTTAAAATGGTGACCCCGGGGTCAAAAATGGGCGTGGCCCCTGGGGTCAAATTGTGGTCAAATTTGATTTTTGACCGAATATGGTCATGTTATATATCAAATCGAAGGTATGAATGAGGCGATCACTCTGGTGAATTTTTTGTCGAAATCAGATGGTTATGTCATCCAAGATGGCCGCCAAAAGGTCGTTCTTTTATTAGAGATTTCAAAATTGTTCTTCACAAGAACCGCTTGGCCCATGGTAGCCAAACTTAAAATTTATGGTCTATGGGTGAAGCCTTTTCAGATTTGTTAAAATGGAGGTCATCGCTAATCCAAGATGGCCGCCGTCTAAAAATAGCATAAATTCTTAAAAAATCTTCTTCTCATGAACCGCTAGCTGGATTTCGACGAAACTTGGTAGGAATGATCGATGTACAATGCTCTTTCAAAGTTGTTAAAATCATGACCCCGGGGTCAAAAATGGGCGTGGCTCGTGGGGTCAAATTTTATTTTTGTCCGAATATGGTCATGTTGTATATCAAATCGAAGGTATCGATGAGGCGATCACTCTGGTGAATTTTTTGTTGAAATCGGATGGTTATGTCATTCAGGATGGCCGCCGAAAGGTCACAAGGTCGTTCTTTTATTAGAGATTTCAAAATTGTTCACGTGAACCGCTTGGCCCATGGTAGCCAAACTTAAAAGTTATGGTCCATGGGTGAAGCCTTTTCAGATTTGTTAAAATGGAGGTCATCGCTAATCCAAGATGGCCGCCATCTAAAAATAGCATAAATTCTTAAAAAATCTTCTTCTCATGAACCGCTAGCCGGATTTCGACGAAACTTGGTAGGAATGATCGATGCGCAATGCTCTTTCAAAGTTGTTAAAATGGTGACCCCCGGGGTCAAACATGGGCGTGGCCCGTGGTGTCAAATTTTATTTTTGACCGAATATGCTCATGTCATATATCAAATTGAAGGTATCAATGATGCGATTGCTCTGGTGCAATATTTGTCGGAATCGGATGATTATGTCATCAATGATGGCCGCCAAAAGGTCCATTTATTCGAGATTTTGAATGTCTTTTTCTCAGGAACCACATGGCCGATGCTGGCCAAACTTCATAGTAAGTTAAGATCCTTGGGTGAAGCATTTTCAGATTTGGTAAAATGAGTCATCGCTTAATCCAAGATGACCGCCATCAAAAAATAGCCCAATTTATTTAAAACACATATGAACTCAATGTCACATTCTCCTCTGGTGTTCATGGAGTCAGGTGAGCGAATTAGGGCCACCATGGCCCTCTTGTTTTTGTTAATTTTGGCGGTCCTTTTGCACGCCATCTTAATTCTTGGATTAAGCTCCTGTGGGATTTGTGGGCAGTTTCGTTATTACTAGTGATATTCTGAAGATTTTCGGAAAAAAATCGGCTTTGGCTTATTTTTTTCCCGATCTTTCCCAACTCTTCGCCTATTTGTGTTACAGTCATACGCGATGAGGAACGGCGTGCTGGGGGCCATGGGGGAGATCCTGATGCGCGTGCTCAGTAAGGACGAGATTGACGACAAGATGAAGACGACCCGCGACCAGTTCCTCGACGAGCTAGAGGTACTCTCCACATAAGTCGTGTATTGGTGCAGAACTTTGCCAGTCAGCATGATTAATGATGCTTTATTGCGCATACATACGATATCTACACTCCCAATGTCAAGGTCACTGAGGGCTTACAATTAAATATTTTTTAGATTTAATGTGTTTAATTAATAGCCAAACGTTTGTGGGCAGAAAAAGGTGGTACAGACCGTAGATATGATTGTGCAGCTCTACTTTGTTTCTCTTCCATCATTACAAATGGTCGTGCAACTTTTGGATATTTCTGCCAGTTCCAGTAGCGAAAATGATTATCACCCCATTATGATTCCAGTCTGGCATTCGTCGTCACAGAACAGTTCATATCGGAGCCCGCATGCCTGATATTTTCATGAATGTACCTCGTGGAGTCATTCACTCGAAAAGACAACACAAATATTAATAGAGGAGCTGGCTGAAGATTTATATGCTCTTTGAAAAAAACGGGACGTATTATGTATTCACCTTGTACTGGCAGGCGGGCACAGCTTATCCACACAATAACTACGAAGGCTGATCCATAAGTTCGTGGACAACGTCGGTTAACAGACCGAACATGGAGGTATTCTTGAAATATGTTGCAGACATGTGTCTATATTATATATAATGAGTATATGTATGAACTTTCGTGAACATATCTGGTTAATTATAGTTGCTGTGTTGGCGTGAACAATGGTGGTCAGAGTATAGCGGCCAGGTCGCGACGTCACTTGTTATGTGGACAATACTTTGACGTTACTCACATAATTGTTTTCCGAAATATTCTCCACTGACAGCAATGAATTTCCGATGCCACTCAACCCACTTGCGGAGATCTTTATACCACTGTGGTTCGAAAGATGTTTGTTGTTTCAGTCCGTAACTGTGAATCGTCTTCCCATTAGTCCACTCTTCAATTGTGAGAATAAGATGAAAGTTCAGGTGAATATGGGCGATGTTTGAACATTTCCGCTCCCAACTTTGTGGCGTTGATGGCTCACGTTTCCACTGACTGGACTGTTTTGATTCTGGGTCATAATGGTATAGCCATATTGTGTCCACTGTAGAGGTGCAACGATACGGTCAAACCCGTATTGCGATATATTGCGATACAACAAACCCATATTGCAATACGTATTGCGATATTATACCATGTATGAACAAATAATAATAAAAACAAACAGGAGATAAAGAACAATCTTTATGGTTTATTATTGTCATTAGAACACATCAAAACACTGTGTGGGTCAGGACTTTGCCCAGAAACGGTTGACATTAATGATTATTTCTGGACGAGAGGAAATTAGGGAGAAGTGATCAAAATCATATTTTCCCTTGATTTTTTCTCTTACTTATAGTTATCGCGTAACTGTATACATTAACTCTATTTTTTCAAAATCATGCATATCTATTGGGTAGAGGCATCAACATGCTGATCAAATGTAGTAGATTGTAGAATTTGAAAATAGATTGTAGAATTTGAAGAAGAAAAAAAATCTTTATTTCATCTCAAAAGTATATGTTGTTACCACCCATTTGAACCTCTTTAACTGTGTACATCGTTTATGAACTTGGATGTGCATAAATTCTGTATATTTACTTAATACCAAACTGAATTATCATCAAAATCGGGTTACGTTAACATCGATTGGAAAAAGTTGCCAAAGGACGAAACTACGTAGGTAAGAAATCGCCGAAATTGTCCGTGATATTTACAGACTTTTTCATGTTTTCTGACAATAGAGTGAGTCATATTTGGTTGAAATAAACAGTTAGTAATGTAATAAACAATACTTGTTTTCGGCATAAAAGGATTGCATTAGAATATATAGATTTTGTATTTAATTCTTTCACACTTTTCGGCGAAAAAGAAATTTGCAATCATGGGCGCAAGCATTTCGCTGTGTAGGCCACGACTCGGTTCGTCAGGTGGCGCTTTCAGTGGGTATACCCACAATCGTAGCTAACGATTGGATGCTATTTTTGTCGCGCCTGCTTTAGCAGAGGCGCGACTATAGTCGGCGCTTTTTCCGTCGTCGTCGTCCGGTTTTTGTCGCGACCGCTTACGGAAAGCGCGATATAGTCGGCCGTTTGGCGTACGTACGTACGTGTGTCCGGTTAAAGTTTTTGGTTAAGTTTTTTGGTTAAAGTTTTTGGTTAAGTTCTTTGGTTAAAGTTTTTGGTTAAGTTTTTTGGTTAAGTTTTTTGGTTAAAGTGTTTGGTTAAGTTCTTTGGTTAAAGTTTTTGGTTAAGTTTTTTGGTTAAAGTTTTTGGTTAAAGTTTTTCGTTATACTACATCTCTGCAACTGCTTTGCCCATTACCTTGAAACTTCATATGGGTGTTTATCATCATCTATATTTTCATTCTACCCCCTCTGTGCGGCCCCTGTGCCCAATGTCAAGGTCAAATTACCTTGAAGTTTTTGGTTAAGTTCTTTGGTTAAAGTTTTTGGTTAAGTTTTTTAGTTAAGTTTTTTGGTTAAAGTTTTTGGTTAAGGTTTTTGGTTAAGTTTTTTGGTTAAAGTTTTTCATACTATATCTCTGCAAACTGCTTTGCCCATTACCTTGAAACTTCACATGGGTGTTTATCATCATCTATATTTTCATTCTATTCTACCCCCCTCCCGTGCTGCCCTGTGCCCAATGTCAAGGTCAAATTACTTTGAAGTTTTTGGTTAAGTTTTTTGGTTAAAGTTTTTGGTTAAGTTTTTTGGTTAAGTTTTTTGGTTAAAGTTTTTCGTTATACTATATCTCTGCAACTGCTTTGCCCATTACCTTGAAACTTCACATGGGTGTTTATCATCATCTATATTTTCATTCTACCCCCCTTCCTTGCGGCCCCTGTGCCCAATGTCAAATTACTTTGAAGTTTTTGGTTAAGTTTTTTGGTTAATTTTTTGGTTCAAGTTTTTGGTTAAGTTTTTTGGTTAAGTTTTTTGGTTAAAGTTTTTCGTTATACTATATCTCTGCAACTGCTTTGCCCATTACCTTGAAACTTCATATGGGTGTTTATCATCATCTACATTTTCATTCTACCCCCCTCCCGTGCGGCCCCTGTGCCCAATGTCAAGGTCAAATTACTTCGAAGTTTTTGGTTAAGTTCTTCGGTTAAAGTTTTTGGTTAAGTTTTTTGGTTAAGTTTTATGGTTAAAGTTTTTGGTTAAGTTTTTTGGTTAAAGTTTTTTGTTATACTATATCTCTGCAACTGCTTTGCCCATTACCTTGAAACTTCACATGGGTGTTTATCATCATCTATATTTTCATTCTATCCCCCTCCCGTGCGGCCCCTGTGCCCAATGTCAAGGTCAAATTACTTTGAAGTTTTTGGTTAAGTTTTTTTGGTTAAAGTTTTTGGTTAAGTTTTTTGGTTAAAGTTTTTTGTTATACTAAGTTTTTTGGTTAAAGTTTTTCGTTATTCTATATCTCTGCAACTGCTTTGCCCATTACCTTGAAACTTCACATGGGTGTTTATCATCATCTATATTTTCATTCTACCCCCCTCCCGTGCGGCCCCTGTGCCCAATGTCAAGGTCAAATTACTTTGAAGTTTTTGGTTAAGTTTTTTGGTTAAAGTTTTTGGTTAAGTTTTTTGGTTAAAGTTTTTTGTTATACTATATCTCTGCAACTGCTTTGCCCATTACCTTGAAACTTCACATGGGTGTTTATCATCATCTATATTTTCATTCTAACCCCTCCCGTGCGGCCCCTGTGCCCAATGTCAAGGTCAAATTACTTTGAAGTTTTTGGTTAAGTTTTTTGGTTAAAGTTTTTGGTTAAGTTTTTGTCGCGCCTGCTTTAGCAGAAGCGCGACTATAGTCGTCGTATTTTCCGTCGTCGTCCGCGTCGTCCGGTTTTTTTGTAAGGCAAATGCGTTAAAGTTATTGTTTTTTCACAATATCTCTTTAACCCCTTGCCAGACATAGATAATATTTCACATCAATGTTTGTCTAGGGATGATGCTTCATTACGCACACCCCCACATCCAAATTATCAAGGTCAAGGTCATTTATTTACTTGTAATGTTCACCGGTTTTGTAACAGAAATATGTTAAAGTTATTGTTTTTTTCATAATATCTCTTTAACCCCTTGCCAGACTTTGATAATATTTCACATCAATGTTTGTCTACGGATGATGCTTCATTACGCACACCCCCTCATCCAAATTATCAAGGTCAAGGTCATTTATTTACTTGTAATGTTCACCGGTTTTGTAACAGAAATACGTTAAAGTTATTGTTTTTTCACAATATCTCTTTAACCCCTTGCCAGACACTGATAATATTTCATATCAATGTTTGTCTAGGGATGATGCTTCATTACGCACACCCCCACATCCACATTTTGAAGGTCAAGGTCATTTATTTCCTTGTAATGTTCACCGGTTTTGTAACAGAAATGCGTTAAAGTTATTCTTTTTTCACAATATCTCTTTAACCCCTTGCCAGACATTGATAATATTTCACATCAATGTTTGTCTAGGGATGATGTTTCATTACGCATACCCCCACATCCAAAGTCTGAAGGTCAAGGTCATTTATTTCCTTGTAATGTTCACCGGTTTTGTAACAGAAATGCATTAAAGTTATTGTTTTTTCACAATATCTCTTTAACCCCTTGCCAGACTTTGATAATATTTCACATCAATGTTTGTCTAGGAATGATGCTTCATTACGCACACCCCCACATCCAAATTTGGAAGGTCAAGGTCATTTATTTATTTGTAATGTTCACCGGATTTGTAACAGAAATGCGTTAAACTTATTGTTTTTTCACAATATCTCTTTAACCCCTTTCCAGACATTGATAATATTTCACATCAATGTTTGTCTACAGATGATGCTTCATTACACACACCCCCACATCCAAATTCTGAAGGTCAAGGTAATTTATTTACTTGTAATGTTCACGGTCAAATGCCTCGGTAGGCGCGACACCGCTTCCGTGGCGGAATTCTTGTTTGGTTAAGTTTTTTGGTTAAAGTTTTTCGTTATACTATATCTTTTTTTTTAGTGTCCATGCCTCGTCACAAGGCGCGACATGCAGGCCGCGGCCATCTAGTTTTGTAAGGCAAATGTGTTAAAGTTATTGTTTCTTCACAATATCTCTTTAACCCCTTGCCAGACTTTGATGATATTTCACATCAATGTTTGTCATGGGATGATGCTTCACTACGCACACCCCCACATCCAAATTCTCAAGGTCAAGGTCATTTATTTACTGGTATTGTTCACCGGTTTTGTAACAGGAATGCGTTAAAGTTATTGTTTTTTCACAATATCTCTTTAACCCCTTGCCACACTTTGATAATATTTCACATCAATGTTTGTCATGGGATGATGCTTGACTACGCACACCCTCACATCCAAATTATGAAGGTCAAGGTCATTTATTTACTTGTAATGTTCACCGGTTTTCTAACAGGAATGCGTTAAAGTTATTGTTTTTCACAATATTTCTTTAACCCCTTGCCAGACTTAGATAATATTTCACATCAAAGTTCGTCTAGGGATGATGCTTCATTACGCACACCCCCACATCCAAATTCTGAAGGTTACGGTCATTTATTTACTTGTAATGTTCACCGGTTTTGTAACAGAAATGCGTTAAAGTTATTGTTTTTTCACAATATCTCTTTAACCCCTTGCCAGACTTTGATAATATTTCACATCAATGTTTGTCTAGGGATGATGCTTCATTACGCACACCCCCACATCCAAATTCTCAAGGTCAAGGTCATTTATTTACTTTTAATTTGTTTCAACGGTTGTAACAAGGAATGTTCACGGTTTTGTAACAGGAATGCGTTAAAGTTATTGTTTTTTCACAATATCTCTTTAACCCCTTGCCACACTTTGATAATATTTCACATTAATGTTCGTCTAGGGATGATGCTTCATTACGCATACCCCCACATCCAAATTCTGAAGGTCAATGTCATTTATTTACTTGTAATCTTCACCAGTTTTGTAACAGGAATGCGTTAAAGTTATTGCTTTTTCACAATATCTCTTTAACCCCTTGCCAGACTGATAATATTTCACATCAATGTTCATCTAGGGATTATTCTTCATTACGCACACCCCCCCATCCAAATTCTTTAAGGTCAAGGTCATTTATTTATTTGTAATATTCACCGGTTTTGTAACAGGAATGCGTTAAAGTTATTGTTTTTTCACAATATCTCTTTAACCTCTTGCCACAATTTGATAATATTTCACATCTATCTTCATCTAGGGATGATGCTTCATTACGACATCCCCACATCCAAATTCTCAAGGTCAAGGTCATTTATTCACTTGTAATGTTCACGGTCAAATGCCTCGGCAGGCGCAACACCGCTTCTGTGGCGGAATTCTTGTTATTTCGGAAATGGTATCCCACAAAGCGTCATAAGCTGACAAAAATGTGTGTAGACAACTACGAAATTTGTTCGCCACCGGGCGACCCAGCTTAACATTTTTACTAGCCCGACCCAGAAACGACTTGCATCCGGCGCCCGTTGAAACACGTGTTTGCATGTGTTTGTTTGTCTGGTTGAGAGTATTCGGAGGGAGTTAACTCTACCTCGTTCATGATCAATCACTGATAGATCTATTGCCGACGTCTTTCGCAACAGTAACCTGTCAATCATGCCACTAAGGGCTGCCTTTACTTACCAGCGATTGGCTGTACTGTATAAATAACTTCGCCACGAGAATAACACGTGTTTTGAACTGACAATTATAGTAGCCAGAAGCAATGTTTGGCTAGGGGATTACTGAAACTATCGACCCGTGACTTTTATTGTCACAGCGGGTAGGCATGATTTTAGTGATTCGCATAATGATGTGATGAAATTTGGTCAAACAACAATCGGGTGTCGTAAAACAAATGGTATTGTAAACAGTTCGACAGACCTGAAATTAGCGAGATCTAGGTCACTGGGTGGGAAATGAACCCAGGTAACAGTACGGTTTACAAACTTTACACACGGAATTTGCTGTAAAACTTCCAGATGTGTTGGACGTCCGAGATTACTCACTACATGTATTAGTCATCTAATTGTGGCGTGTTTATTACAAATATTGACTTCTGTCATATTAAAAATTATGTTTTGAATAATTTTACACAATTATTTTAACACAAGATGGCGACCGAGAATATGGTGTAAATATCGCTATACGCGAAAACCGTACCGCGATTCGTATCGTCAGGATGACATATCGCAATATACCGATATACCGGTATATCGTTGCACCACTAGTCCACTGTAATGATGCGATCAAGAAAAGAAAGTCCATCTTTCTTCCATCTTCGCAAAAAGTTCTTTGTTCCTTGAAAAAGCAACTCCTTTTTTTCTGTACACAATATCCTTGGAACCCAACGAGCACTTAAATGTCTCATGTTGAGGTGTTATGTGACAATCTGATATACTGTTTCATATTACAAGCTTAGCTGTTTACTTAATTGACGTAACGTTATTCTCAGGTCTTCGTCTAGTTTTCATTCCTGATGCCATTTCCATACTTTGCCTTGTTTCTATGGGCGTTGTCCCAAAGTTTACACAATATTGAATGATAGTCCTCGTTTTCTCATTTTCTGGTGACGCTATTTTTGTATTCGAGTAAATCGATATATGCTGTCGCTGTTTTCGCTCTCAAATTCACACCATAACATCAAATTACTTCATAATATACAATAATGACGTTGGATGAACATTATAAACATTGGTTAAGGTTCTACGCAATTTACTTTGAAGGAAATTATAAATATTAACGTGGATGTCGCAAGAATAAGTTTGATTTGACCATAGTCGGCGCTTTTTCCGTCGTCGTCGTCCGTTTTTTTTGTAAGGCAAATGCGTTACACTTATTGTTTTTTCACAACACGGTCAAATGCCTCGGCAGGCGCGATACCGCTTCCGTGGCGGAATTCTTGTATATAAAGTCACTGAAAGTATTAATATGATTTGAGCATATAATAACTTGATTGTGAGCAGATATTGAACCATCTATAACGTTGTGTTCATTAATTGTATCCCCAGGACGAAAGTCGGGGGGATACTATGGATTTGACACCGAACATCGTCCGCGTCCGCCGCAGACACTTCTTGTCCGGAGCATAACTCGAACACCCTTTGGAATATTTTCATGAAACTTGACACATGCATAGACCACGACCTGAAGGTGTGTCACGCACAAGAATGACAACTCTTGCGTAGTTAATTTTTTAGTTATCTCCCTTTTCTTTGTTTCGCGCACTGATTGAGCATAACTCGACCACCCTTTGGAAGGTGTGTCGCGCACAAGAATGACAACTCTTGCGTAGCTAATTTTTTAGTTATCTCCCTTTTTTGTTTCGCGCACTACAAACTGGACAATAATGCATGAAGACCTGTTTTCTCGTGTGCTCTGTACACCTTACCTGTAGAGAGAACAATAGCCTTCCCCGGTTGAACAATAGTGACTGGGAGAACCATTCACCTGTGCATGTGCTAGCATTTGCAAATGTCCAGACTGACCACCAACTGACCACTAACTTATTACAGGTAATTTATACAGGTAAATTATTATATTACATTTCCGTAAACTGTGTTGACAAGATTATGGCAATATGTGGACCTGTGCAGATATGATATGTAGATAAATATAGGACTATTAAAAAAAATTCTGGGCTCCAGTAGCGAGCATTATTATTTTTAACTTTTTTTTTTTCCATTTTTTTTTTCAAATTCTTTTTCAATTTTTGTCTAGTAGCATAAGGTCGTAAGTGCTATATACAGACTATTATCATATAATAAAATAATTATTGACTAGTGAGCCATAGAATATAATCTGATATTCTATGGCTCACTAGTCAATAATTGTATCCCCCGGACTCCGTCGGGGGATACTATGGATTTGACAGCGGACTGCGTCTGCGTCCGTGTCCGCGTCCGCCGCATGCGTCCGTGTCCGCGTCCGCCGCAGACACTTCTTGTCCAGAGCATAACTCGAACACCCTTTGGAATATTTTCATGAAACTTCACACATGCAT